>VZRR01005431.1:295361-331019 GCA_013398015.1 Oreocharis arfaki
AGTACACCAAACTGTCTAATTTACATTAATTTTCAGCTAAATGCTTGTTAATGTGAATTCTCCGAATGCATATCATGCAAAGTTTGGTCATACAGGATTGTCTATGAGGATTTGCTTTGGAGGAGTTGAAACTGAGGGAACAGTTCGGCCACAAAGGAGGAAACTTTGCACTTGCAATCCTAATTAAAGCTGTGTGTTGATGTCAGATTCAAATGCTGCTTTTTCGATTCACATTAAGGCTTGTTATTGATTTCAGCACAATGAAAGAGAAGAACAGGCAGTACTAAAGGAGATGTCTGCTGCACACGTGCATGTGTCTGGTTAGGACTTGAACGGTGTAGGGGGTGGAAACTTTGGATCTTGGTACCAGGTGCAGGGTCAGAAAAGCACAGATTGAGGGTGAAAGTCAGTGGATGATCATGACAAGACAGTAACAGCTGAAAAATGTTTAAAGAGAAATATCCAAAAGCCACACTGATTTATCTGTGTTTAGCCTGTACTAATAGAAACTGTTCTGCGTATTAAATACAAATCTCAACATTCATGCTTCCTGTATGACAATAAATCTGATACAACTTGTCACAGCAGGGTAATTTGCATTTATCAGCAATCCTGCCTCCTTCAACAAGGGGTGCCTTGCTTTATGTACCCATCACAAGAAAGAGGTGAGAACTTAAAAGACTGTTCTAGATTAAAGCCCAGTATAAATTGACTTGCTCAAAGACACCACCAGTCACCTGCTTCTTGCAGCTTTCATTAAGAAGCAGATCCCTCTTTGGAATGCAGATTTGGTAACAGCTAATTAGTTTATGTAGCTAATCTTTTACACAGTCTTTCAGGTTATGAAGATAAACTAAACAGGATGAATAGGAAAAAAAACATCTACAGCTCGCTGATAATAATCAATCCCTAGACATTTCCCCAGCTTAATGTACATTGAGACATCTTTCAAAGCCAAGTACTGTTGGAACAGCTGAGAGAAGCTGCAGAAAAGCCTTGAATAGTGATTCACATCTGACTACTTTGGACTTAAGTACAGAAGGGATGCTTACTGTAAGATGCTTTTCAGTGTTGGAATTGGGGGCTAGGAGAGATCAGAGGGAAAGAATGATCCAGGCAATTGTTGTGTTGATGTCCTGTTGTGTCATGGCAAGAATGAATGCTGTGTTCACCTCTGTGAAGGCAATTTTCAGCTGACTGAGATGTGGATGTGGAAAAGCCCATTTAGAGTGAAAAATAACAGAAGAGATCTTTTCAGCTTGCTGTTACTTAGATTTATGTGGCACCAGTCAGGTTTCAATGAACATTCTCATTATCAAAATATTTTGTTGCTTTAGTCATTCTCTCTTCAGTCACTAAGCTTAAAGGTTCTTCCACTCTTGGTTTTAAAAGGAAGTAAGTTCTGTTTTTCCAGGGTGTTTTATTTGTAGTTCCAAGTGAAGCAAAATCAAATTAGCTTACACGACTTGTATTTTTTTTATAAAACAAGCAAACAAACAAACAATTCTTTTTTATATATGCTTAAGCAGTCTAGGAGTACGTTTGTGGTTCCCTTTGCGCACACAAGTATTTTCAATCTGAGGAGTTTTATACTTTCAAATTCCTGAACTAGTCCTACTTGCAGGTCTACATCTTCTGAAAATTTGCTCTCTGAAAAGAACATTGCAGATTTAGATTCAGTGTTGTCCTAATGTGGCACTGAAAGTCAAGAATTTCTGAATTCTTTAGGAATATGAACCAACTCATTAAAAATAATGAGATAGTAAAAATAAAACTGTCAGTTATTCTACTTGCTTTGTGACTTGTTAAGTCTACATTTTAAAGTTCCTCTCCACAACCAAAAAAGGTAACCACATTTTTCCAGAATCCAAAGAGGTGTGACTCTAGAGGCTGGCTGTTTTAAAAAGAACAGGATGAGCCCAAAAAAGCAAATTGCTGAAAATGGAAAATGAGGCAGTAACAATTAAAATGAAATTTATGGAGGAAAGCTCCTTTGTGTGGTACACAGTTGTGGATGGAAGTCAGCTGGCATTCACTGTATGTGGATATTTTGTTTATTAAGCCAGGAGCACGTGTACAGGAAGGGGACAACTGATGCAGATGAGGAAGTGACAGTTGTTTGCAAAAATGTGCTTTCAATTTGTGTTTTATTGAATGCTGTCAGTAGATGGCTTGGTGAATGGCAGAGCATCTGTCTTTTTTAACATAATTAAATTCTCACTGATTTGCATCTCAGATTTGTTCTCTTGATAATAAGCTGTTCTGCAGATGTGACATCATCCATTGAAACTGCTCGGAACATCACACAATTATTAATATATTATCACTAAATTGATAGTGAATGGTTTCCCAAGCCATAAAATGAAGGCCCAGATTATTTCACAATAAAAAGGATGTAAAATGGCTAATTACTTGGACTGAATAGCCTAAATGATTTTGTTCTGCACTTTGTGTGTTAAACACTGACAAATGAGGGCAATTAATACAGTACTGAAGTTCAGAGTGTGCACCATACAGTGCTAAGGGAGGTTATTTCTTCTCCTCGGTCCAGCTGTATTTCAAAGTCAGTCTCAGGTTTTCAGGCCCACCTGTTACCATTCCAGCCAACAATATGTAAGTTTCCATGATTTTATTGTGTCTGCACTGGCCCACGTGTGTTGGATGGGTGTGACATCCACAGGCTGCTTGTGCTGCAAAGCTCATGAGTGCTCGTGAGACCTTCTCCCCTGTTACACGACTGTACAGCAAAATGGTCCATGTCCCTTAAACTTCACACAGTCTCCAGAACAGATTGGTTATTTTTCAATTTTTTAAAATATTAGTTATATATTGTGTACATGTCCTCTTCTATTTTGCCGTGACAATTTCCTTCAGGTGGGAAGATTTTAGATGGAAAATTTCAACTCTAGTCATGTAAGTTCTAATTTTAATCTGTCTAAACAAATGCTGTCTTGCCCAAAGAGTTTCTAAATTAAGTAAAGCCTCTTTGTTTGTTTCAGAGGGTTTGGTTTTTTGGTGGAGAAAGGAGGTCCTACACTCAAATTAATTATTTTGCAGTTTCTCGATTACCTAAGTTTTACTTCTGGACATTCCCATCTTGATAGGTCTCATTCTGCATCTGTAAAATTCACAAAATAAATGTTCTTGTGTCTCTTTTGCCTGCTTGGTTTAATCTGAGAGGCCTTTGTGGAACATATCATGTTCACACAACATCCTTCTATTTCACCCAGGAGTGCCATGGTTAGCATAATCATCCTGTACCCCATTATTTCAATTTTCCAAAATTATTTAATCTTCCTCACTCCATCAGAGTGCTCACACACTAAACTGTAGGATACCCTGACATAGTGGGAAGCCATTCTTACTAGCTTTTTATTGAAGCAACTCTAATTTGTATGGAATAAATGTTTTTCAGTGGACTGCAGAAAGCTCTGTTTATCAATATGGAGAAAACCTAGTGAGAGAAAAACTAAAGAGAGAATACCCTGAGTTTCAGCCCCTTGCTTTACCAAACACTTCATTTTTTTATTTTCAAATAATCAGCAAAAGAAAGACTAAAACTCAGGTGTTTTTCTTTCCAGCATAACTACTTTGGCTGCTGGGTTATATCCAAGTTTGCTTTTATCCCTTCTCTGACTGGTGCTATGAATATTTAATCAACTCCACGCACAGTGGAGCAGATTCGGCAGGAAGGAATGAAAATTCCACTAATACAGCAGGTCGTCCTACATCTGCTGGCTTGGGGACACCTTGAAGGTGGCAGATGTTGCTGTGGATGCCACAGACACCCTCTGGAACGGGGTACATCTCTTCTGGAGTCTGAAGGGCTGGAGAGGGCACTGCTGCTCCTCTGCCTTCTGTGGTTTGGGAGGGGGACTTAGGCCACCTCAGTGTAATAGTAATGTGCTGGGTATTGGATTCCTGGGGAGGGGGTCTGAAGAAATGTTCCCTCTGTCTCAGTAATAAGCCAAACCTGCCTTTTCTGAGCAGTGGATTTCCTAAGCAGCTCCAGCTCCAGCTATGAATGACTGTGAATGGTGATTTCAGGCACGCATTCACCTCAGGTGTCTGGGGCACAGCTTGAGCTGAGGATTTCAGGACACAATGCAACACTTCTGTGTTAGATGATGCCCTGTTCAGCACCACTGTGCCTCTGTGCTTCTCCTGCCCTGACCAGGTGCTTCATGGAAAGACTAGAATCCTAATGAGCAAGCATTTTCCAAAGATTTCATTGCTTCTCTCCTTTTTTTTTTTTTCAGCCTAAAATATTGTTTTATCCACAACAATTTTCAGAATATTCACAATAATAAAATAAAATGATTGCTCAAATGATCAAAATCACTGCCAATAGTACATGGAAGAAAACAAGCTGTGCTTTTAATGATGCACTTTGAAAAGCAGATGTCAAAACACAAGTGAAACAGCTTACTAAAGATCACACCAGTTAGGGTAGCAGAGCACAGTCCTGTTGGATGAAAGGCTGTAAATAAAGAGCTCTGACTTCTGTCTTCCTTGTTAAGCAGCATTTCACATGACCTTCTGCAGTACTTGAGCTGCACAGCCACAGCAACACTTGCAGGTACAGTTAAGAACTATTTCGGTCCTGTTTTAGAGATGAGATAATTCAAAGCAAAGAGAAGCAGAAGTACAAAAGCAGAGATACAGAAATATCCTTTGTTTCTTTTAGCTCAGAGGCAGACTCTTAACCCATACCATTAATCCCACTACGTGCACAACAACAAGGGCAGAGAAGAGCGGGGATGTGTGGCCATCTCCATTTCTGATAATGTTTTATAGTTAACCCAGATAAGACCAGACCAGTCTGAGCTGAGTGAACCTGTCTCTGCTCCCACGTAGATGCAATTTTGTTCTCTTTCCTTAGTAGCCTCTAGAGGCACTTGAAATGCTCTGCCTTCTCCCTCAGTGTTTCAGGCGGTGTCTCATTACAAGGTGATAAATAACTCGCCTGCGGTTTTTGCAGCTTGCTAATACCAGAGACAAAAATAAAACCAGCCAGAGTTTTTCTCCCTATTCATTTTCAATTTAATGAATAGTGAATGGAAATATTTTCTATTAATGAACTTTGATGGAAGCTGCTAAGCCTGGACAGGACGGAAAAAAATAGAGAACAGTGTCACCCTCTGTACCCAGTGACACTCTCCACATTCCCCCCATGCAGTCCTACAATTGTCAGCTTTGATGCTCCTTTGGATCCTTTCTTTCACCTGCATCATTTTCTTTTTCTGCAGCCTTGCATGCTTAGGATGGTCTTTCTGAGATAGGTTGCAAAGCTTCTAGCCTTTCTCTGTCTAAATGCCTCTTTCATGGTCCTGCTTTTAGGAAGGAGTTTTCTAGCAACAGAGTCAGAAAGAATTAGAAGACAGCAAAGTCTTGTGCTTGATGAAGATGAATAAAAACATTGCATTGGTGCAATAATCAGAGCTGCACTTCATTTGCTTGCTGTAGTTTGTCTAATTAATACCTGGTTCTTCGGACTCTCACATCTAATTAGATGTAAATTAATTAGGATAATTTTGACAGACACTGCTGGGTTGTTTTTCTGCTGACTTATAAAAAATTGTTTATTTTTGCTTAGTTGTACAGTTATGTTTTGCTGTGGAAAAATCTAATCATCAGCTATTAGTGGCACTGCCAGGAATCACCATGGAGGCTGGTCTCCACTTATTAATGGGATTGCTATCTCGTATTTTGTCTACTCTCATCATTTTTCTTTCCTCTCATCCATTTATAAGTCTTTCTTTACACTTCTTATCTTTCAGACAATCTGCCTTTATTCCTCTCCTGACCTTTCCCTACTGGCCTCAGCAGTTTCTCTCTAGCCTTGCTTGGCTCCTTCTCCATCTCTTCATTTTAAGTGCAGGTTCTCTGTCACTATTTGATCTCTCAAAAGTGATGCCCTTTTATTCACTGCACTTTGTTTCTCAGTCTGGCACAGTCACACCAGCAGTCCAGACTTGGATATCTCCCACAGGCTGTTTCCACAGTCTTTTTCTAACAGGACCTGCAGGAGGAACAAGACCGTGGAAGGCAATGGTATTTCACTGGTTATTTTATGTGTTCAGTAAGCGTGGAACATTACTGCCAACAGAATCTTTGCGGCTGTATGGAAACTTTAGTGTAACTATTGCTTTTGTAAGAGTTACCATTTGCAGCAACAGCCACAGCCAGGTCTTTGAGGAGATGAGCATGGGAGGGATTGGAAGAAATCTTGTGCTTTTCCCCCCAAAGTCTCGACCAAGCCATTTTATTTGGCTTTACGGGGAAGTTTGAAATTTCAAAATAAATAAAGATACCTTCAAAATACCCCTCTTCTTACTCATTTCCACAGTTATTTCATAATAGCATTGTTATCAATGTAATAAGATTAAACTGAAATTGCCTGTATTGAGTTAGATTTTGCTGAAGAAAGCAGCTTGTACCCAAAAGCATGCTTGCTTTTTTCAAGCTGTATCAGCTAATCTAATAAAAGATACCATTTTCACAAAACTCTCTTTGCTTATGCCCATTCCTCATATCCTTCTAAATCAATAAATAAAGTTAAGGGTATCTAAAAATAAACCAGGCTTGTTTTGTGCCAGGTTCCTAAGCACACCATGCAAAATACCTTAAGAATCTGGCTACACATCTGCTCAGCAGTATTGCATCTCAGAGACAACTGCTAGGAAGAAAACTAAGGCACAGACAAAGACCTGAAATCCTTTTTTTTTAGCATGAAACTTTTCTCACTTTGCATAAAAGACTTATTTATGTTCAGGCAGTGAATCCTAGAGCCATGCAAAGTGGCGTGGTAAATTGTTTACTGATTCCTTTCCTAAGGGCGGAACTGTTTAGAGCAGTACAATTCACACACCACCTGCTACTGCAGATGTATTTCATTTTTGTATGCTTGATTTGTACTGGACACTTCAGTATCGCTGTAAATAAATGAAATACATGGCAGGTAAAGAGATTACAAGCACATTTCTTCAGTGTAAGGTGGAGGCTTTCAAGCAAATCTCTCTTAATGGTGTGTTGACTAATCCATACTCCTGCAGTTAGTAAGGCATTATGCCCTTGAATTTCATTCAATGTAATGAAAATATTCATACTTATAGCTAACCTTTCACTCCTCATCTGAACATTTAGGATTCTCAAATGTGGTTCTAATCTTACAAATGCTTATTCTGTAATTTTCTGAGTGGAAAAGAAATAACGAATTTGCAATATTTTACTCTTTTAAAAATTTTTTTCTCCTCCTTCTTCAGCTTCTTAAGTGGAACCTTCTAAGGGAATGTCAGAGATTTTATAAGTCATTGAAATGGTTCATCCCCAACTGTTGATTTAATGTCCATTATTTGAAATCAAAGTTCTTCTAGGCTTTCATAGTAAACATGAGACCAGTGTGGTACTGGGCATGATCTGAATCACCAGGAACTGCAAAGTGCTTCAGAGACCTGAAATTTCTTTGGGTCATATACTGACTGCCTTGTGGAGAGAGAGAGATTCCCACCAAATGACACTGACAGATATTTTGCAGAATATCTCTTAGAAGATATTCTTTTTTTTAACCTCCCTAGCACGCATTGTCCTGTTATCCAGAGATTTTGTGTAGATGAGAGATATGGATGGAGTATTGTCCTTACATGTAGCGTTTGAGGTTCTGAAATTCTTTTTCTTCACTAGCTGGTACTTGGAACTCACAATTAGAGTTATGATTTGAGTGCAGTAAGTCAGGATTTGAACCAATGAACGAGGACTTTTTCATTTTGCATTGACCATTGAAGCCGCTTGATTACTATGAATTAAAAGAGAAATCTACCTTTATCCTCACAAAAGATACTGAAACACCGTTTCCCTTAACAATATTTCAGCTAAAAGACAAAAAACCTTTTACAAAACAGCCTGCTTCTTGAAGTTGCTTGTGCTTTTTTCTCCTTTGCACATATTCTGAGATAATCAAACCCCTCTGAGAAGGGAGGTTATCAACTCCCCACATGAAGAGCAATCTTATCTCTTTAATCCTTCTCACCTATGTGAAAAGCAGGCAACCTGGAAGGAAAACAACACACCTTTACTGGTGTCAGAACCAATCATTTACATTAGTGCTTGAAAATTGGTCTATGTTTTCAGTTTTCTCCAGCAGGATTCAGACTTCTGTGAAGTAGAATGAGCTCGGTTGGGGAAAACACAAATTTAGAGTGTGTCAACTGAACCTTTTCTTCTTTTAAATCTACCTTCGTGTACAGTAGGAGGAGAAACTTTTCCCTAAAATAAGAGAAAAAGAGTATTTATGTTGATGCTGTAATTAAAATTATAGCCCTCTCCCAATTACTCTGTAAGAAACTATCTGGAACCCTCTGGAAAGAGTTCCCCTACATATAAAATATTAAACTGATGCAAATCAAACTTACACTGCATTATACAAAGTGAGCATTTGATAACTCCTCTGTGAGAGCTTTCAGTGCTATTGCTCTCAGATTGTGCTTAACTTTAATATAAATGATGGTAAAGTGCTGTTGTGGGTTTTACCCAGTGTCTTCCAGAATCCAGGACATTACAACAAAAGAAATGTGTACAATCTGTTTTCTATGTTAATAATAAGCTATGTGAATCAATGGAGTTGTTGAGAATTTTGACTGATTTGGGCCTGACCTATACCCAGCAGCTGGACTGAGGTCACTGCTCTTTATCTGTGTTGTGTGATTTCTGCCAGACAAGGAAGCAAAAAGCTCTAATCACCTTTTCTTCCCTGGCATGTGACCTGGAAACCTATTGTGCTGTAAAATACAATACAGGCACAGTTAGTGCAAGGGAAAGCCCAAATTACCAGTGCCTATACTCAAGTTTCCTCTCTGCTCCCTGCTCTGTGGATCCAACAAGAGCAGGGCAAGAAAGAAAAAGATGGATCATGGGCAGCCACGGCCAGGAGCAGACCTGGTGCTGTAAAGCATCAGCTTTCACTTCTCTCATTAGCAGCAGCGATCAGCGGTCAGATATCAGCGTTCTCATTAATTCACCCTCTGTCCTGCTTGCTCCTCTGTGATTTGCACTCGTGAAGCAACTCACCAGCCCTTGCTGCACATTCCAAATATGATGTTCCCATTTAACCAGCAAGGCATATGGGGTTCTTTGCATAAACATTGTTAGGTGCTTGTACGCGCTTACAAGGCAATAATCTGACTGCAGTTATTATCCAATTAAACTGGCAGAACATGACAGGAATAATAATATCAGTGTAATAACTCCAAGGGACAAGGTGTTAGTTAAACACTGTCTATATCCCAAATACTTTTAAAACTTCAAGAGTTAAGGAGATTTTAATTTTATGCTTATTTTAGGAATTACTTGGTACAGTAAGGTGTAAGTCAGATACCACTGTTAGAGTTTGCAAACACAGATGAAATCTTGTAATCAAGATTATGCAAAATAAGTCCTGATCAAAGTGAATTTTCTTACTTTTATCTTTTTTTTGCTTTTCCAAAAGTGAGTTTTGATCAAAAACAAATGATCAAATAACACAGATTCTGAGCCACTCCTATGGCATGAGCTGATACTAATTATGGCATTTGTGACATTTATGTAAGAGTGGAGCTCACAGTTGTGTAAGGGCCAGGCTGATTGACAGTGTAGCATCTGAGATTTTTTTTTTTTACTGCTGTGCTGAACAGGCCAATTTGAAAGGCAATTGGGTTTGTGCTGGGTTCCAGCTTAGAAATTGTGCTGGAGAGGAAACCGTAATTGAGGAACCACAGTCAGGTGACTGTTCGACTGTGTTTGTTAAGGGGAATGGGGAGAATGCAAAGGGAAAGGACTTCCCTCTGTTTTCTCCCGTCCTCTGTAACGCAGCACATCTGGTCTACAGGCTCTCAATCAGTGGAAAAATCCTGAGCTTAGCTGGGAGCTCCCACCTGCTTCACACGCTCTGTCTGTGCCCGCGGTGCTGCTGCACAGCACTGCTCCCGTAATGAACCATCCCAGTTCCTTCTGATCTGCACATTACTCTGGTTTTACAACTGTACAAATGCTTTTGGGTTGGACTCTCCCTCCTCAGGACTTCAAGCTCATCACCGACTCTGAATGCTAAGATCTGGAGCACTAAATGCCAGTCTAGACAGGTGCCGGCTTTCCAAAATATCCCTCATGGAGCTCTCAAAAGCAGACATGCACTGAAGATGGATTTATGACTAAAGAAGATACAAGTGCTCCTTTATATATTTAGGACTTTTCTGGTCCTCTCAGATGAGTTGCCTGTGCACAGATTGTCTCTGAGACACGGTCCTGTGCAATATCTTGAAGAATTTGCACAAATATTAAATAAGCAGCTCAATGATATGTAGTAAATGACTATTTGAGGGAACAAAGCCTCAATGTGATGGATTTTCTGGCTCACAGTGACAGATCTGATGTCATGCTCTATGCTAGAGTAGTTACATCACTTCATGCAGCTGGCACTGAGAGATCCCAAGCACTTCCATGGGCAGGGAAGGCAGGAACAGCTTTGAGAGTAGTGATGTTCCCTACAATGTTAAATTAGATTGGACCCCTTGGACAGCTGTTTTTGTTGTTTGTCTGTTTTTAGAAGACAACTGGGTAGATTTTAGGATTATCTAATTATCAAGAGTGAGATTCAGTCTTGCAAGGAGGTAATCTTAAAAAAGTCTTGCTGGTAACAGGACTTGGGCACAGAAAGCAAAAGCTGGTGCTGAGTAGTTACAGTGTCTTCAGATGACTGGTGTAACTTAAGCAGATATTTTGAGACATACAACTACTATATACATGGGCTAATACAGACACACTTTTTGTAATCATTCATGTCTTTAAATATCCAATGTTCATGTTGTATCAGTGTTTCCTAGGTGAGTATTATGTAGGGAATAAACCCTCCCTATGTCCTAGTCTGAGGAAAAGGTATGTCAAATAAATTCTTAGTGACAAATCTGCAACAAGAACTAGACTGCCTCTGATTTTTTCCAGAGGGCATCACTTATTTTTTTGACAAAAGAAATTGCTGAGAATGGCTAAGACAGCAAAACATACATATCACCCAGACACATCAGCACAGTCTACCTGCCCTCTGCTGACTGCTTGTTTTCACATAATTCTGCATATTTTTGCATAATGGGCATGCTATAATTTCTATGAGTACATTTTCAGTTTGGAGATTTTAAACCAAAATACCTTCTCTCCCTCTCAGCAATGAAAAGCTTCTTCCAAAGTCATCATTAGCATGAAGTTAGTGCTGGGATATACAATTAGGAATTACTAATGAGACAAAGCAGGTACCAGTGCTGAAAACACACCCAACCATGTGCTTTTGAAGCGAATGCTGCATCCTCTTTAACTGGGAATGCACTGAGGAATGCAGCAGCTTGTCTGTCTCTTGTTTCTGTCAAGATTGCTTGGTTTTCTGAAAGATGTATTGCTGAACACTGTCTCTTGGGCTCGACTGAGGAACTGGAGCCTCATTCTTTGGTTTGTCCTACTGCACTGCCACGGGAAGTGGCCACTGTCCTCTGCCACCTTCTGAGTCCTGCCTGGGAATTGTTTAGAAGACCGCAAGCTAACACAGGGTGAAAGCATGTCAGGGACCATTATGGCAGCCTAACAGAGATTATTACAGTCCAGCGTCCAGGCCCTTTCCCTGACCTTTTACTAGCATAAATACAACCTGTAGGGTAATAGCATTCAGCTTAATTTCTCAGACTTTGTGCTCAGGATTACTGCCTGGAGGTTGTTAGCCATGTATGAGTTATTATTTTAAAACGAGGTTAGATTTTGACAAAGGAAGCTTGAAAGCTCTTTGAGGCTACTTTAATATAACTGCTTTCTAAATCTGAGAGGTGGGAAAACGCTGCATGTTATGCTGCTTTCTCTGCTCACAGCTCAGGACTGCTCTCCTCAGTGTTTTTGAACCACTTTTAAAGCAAACAGACAATGTGTTTCACAAAGATTCATGGTACAATTGCAGTATACTGGAGCAACAGAATGAAGAGGCAGCAATGTTAGTATTTGCAATAGAAAACGTAACTCGTGCATTCGATTACATTGCTGATCACAAATTGGTTTGTGTTCTAAAAGCATGAATTTGTCAGACAAATTGTTGCTTCATGGGGGACTGCTGGGGTTTTCTGTAGATCAGCCTCACTGACATATGGCATGGGCCCTACTCACTAAATACACACAAATGTACTTTTGCAAATACATTTTGCAAATGCCATGTTTCCTTCAGGCACTGACTCTTGGAAGAGGGGAGGAATTGCCTGAATCAAAAAGGCGACATAATTGAGTGGGATTCTGGAGTCAGCGGATGGCTGTTTGTACAACCCAGCAAGAGGCACTTCACTGATGCAGTAAGGGGAATAGTCTGCATTTGCTCTCACAGGGACCCTGCTGATTTCCAAGGCACCAAGGGAGCTAATTTAGGTACTAAAATTCAGATACACAAGTTCTGATGTGTTTTACCTCTCAGTCTGCTGTGCAGAATTGAAAAGTGACTTCTTTCTGTACCTTTTACTGCTTACAAGATGGAGATAAAACTACTGACCTGATTCCCAATGACATTCCGGAAATAAGTGAGAATTGTTTAAGATACTCTGCCGATAAAGCCTTACATGTGTAAGAAGGACAGCAGCTACAGCCCTTGTCTCTGCAGCACCTGAGTGCCCCTGGTGATTGCACACCAGCCTCTAACCACCCCTGGGCTCCCCCCTCTGCCACTCACTCCTTACTCCCCTCAGCATTTTAAGGCAGAGCCCTTTGACCACAGTCACACCTGCCCTTCCCTGCCTGTGTATGAACGAGATGCTGTGTGTATTTAGAGAGTAAATGTCAATTTTTTCTAAGGCATTATGGTGATACTGCTAAAAATGGAAGAATTAAAGGCACTGAAAACTCCTATTTATAACATAGCCACAGTCCAACAAAACCAGTGAAGGCTTTCTTCTGATCCAAGGGCCTGAGTCCCAAAACAACTTGGAGGAGACCACAGGGTAGTGTACCCTGGCCATCTGTCCATAAATCCAGCAGCTATGGTGAAATTTTGCAATAATTTTCCTATTAGGTGCAATGTAGCTTGATGCTCCCCATGTATTTTTTAAAAGACACAAAATCTTACACGACTTAATTTCCGCTGCATGTGTGGAAAACGAGCAGGCCTTTGGAGTTCACTGGGGAGTGCACGCAAACCTGGGAGCAATGGAGTTAAAGAGATTCTCTCTTCAACTTTCTCAAGCTGATGTCTCGCCCCAAGTTGCATTTTGTTTTTCTTTCTCAGTATCTCTTTGCTCACTGCTGCCAGCCAGAAAAACAGGCTGAAGCTCACTAAGATGAAGTAGCTGGGTCACACTACAGAAAGTGCTGATGTGAGCTGTTTCTTAACACGTTGAGCTGTTTTCCCACATAACCCTGTGGATGTGCTGAAACAATAGATTTTTTTTTTAGTGTGGGAATGTATATGCATCTTGGACTAAAGCTGTGGATGTACAGAATAATTTTTAATGTTGGATTTAGTATTTCCTGTCCTATGCCTTAAAAATGAAATAACTTGCTATATTGTAGTAGCTAGTAATTCCTACTATTTTGAGGTATTATTTCAGATTATATCAAAGGATCCAAGAGGAGAACGTGACAGGCATAGGTGAATTTAACCACATGATTTATCTCCGTCAGATGGGTTGGCACTGTCCCTGAGGTGTTTTTATAAAGAGAGGAACTAAGGCACAGAGAACCTCAGAAAGCAGGGGACTGTGTTCACAGGCACAGTGAACCATGTGTCCAGTAATAGCCACTCTTCAAACACCTTGGGGTCCCAAGAAAAGATCTTCGGCACACGCCAGGCGGAAAACATACCAACAAATATCGCTACAAAATGTTAATTACTGTTGATTTGCTAACTCTGTGGTCTGTACAGGGCAACTTCCATCATGACACTGAAAGTTCATGGTCAAGACAGAGGGGTTAATAAGAAAATAATGAAGTCCATACCCAGACAAGAAGAATTTTTAGAATTGAGATGATATTCTGGTGTTTGCTGGTAGTTTTGCATTAATTTCGTAGATCTCCTTTAATTTTTATTGTTCTGGTTATGTATATAAAAGTACATTTATAAATAAAAGCTTGCTTTTCCAAACTGCACTTAGAATTTTAGCCTTAGTGATTACCTCTAGTGAAGAGACAGCTATTGATTTTCTGAGAACAAGAGTACTCTTATTATGTCGAGGTTACAGTCTCTACAAATTTTCATAATAACACAAAATATTTTTCCATTACAGGTTTGTTAGGAAGCGAGAATGGAAATT
Organism: Oreocharis arfaki; assembly: GCA_013398015.1. NCBI lineage: Eukaryota > Metazoa > Chordata > Aves > Passeriformes > Paramythiidae > Oreocharis > Oreocharis arfaki. Next base: position 309,659 of record VZRR01005431.1, read on the forward strand.
TTTTTGCAGTCTCTTTCTGTGACCTTCCAAATGATTCTGTTTAATCCTGCATTTCTCTGCCTGAAGCATTAGTCATACAAGTTGCCTATTTAGAAAAGTTACTTATTCTATATACAAATTATCTAAACTTCATATGAAAACAGATTTTGATTGATTTCTCTAGTTCATTCTTAGATGTACCATTGTAGATTAGTCACTAAGTTAAAGCCACATTTTCCAAGTAACTGTGGCTATAGGGCTGAGTATGTTCAAAAGCATACTGGTTGGAAAAGGCTCCTTACACAAACAGCTTTATTTCCCACACGGCTCACATTATCTTCCCAGTTCTACAGGAAAACTTTATTTTCTAAATACATTTCATATTTTAGATAAAGCGAGAAATCTTTCAAGACACTTGCACTTCAGATTTCTGTACTGATAAAATATATAGGGATTTATTTCAAGAAGTTTCGGAACGGTGCAGCCTCTGCAGTGTGAACTGCAGCAGTTGTGGCCTTGCCCACTCATTGCCACGAGCTCGATGTGCAGATCGATGCCAACGCCCAGAAAGTTCCCCCAGCTGCAGACTGGCAAAGAGAGTTCACTTCTCAGTGTTGGCGTGTTTGAAAAAATGGTTGTCTTCCTTCTGGCATCTGCCCATTCTGATTTTTCTTTAGTGCTTAGAGCACAAAATATACAGGATCCACAGCTTCAAGTGAAAAGATAAAAGGTCATGTCTCGTGGCAGGGTGTTCAAGCTATTTTGTTGGAGCTATTAGAAATTTGTTATTTCTTTCCACTGCGCAGTCACTGTTTGATGTATTGGTGAGTCTCAGGCACTGAATTAACTCCAGCTCACAGCCACTCCATACAGAAAGCACTTCAGACACTATTTTTTGGGGGAGGTGATGGAGTGAGAGTGGAGTATAAGTATTTAAAAGAACTCAGTAAAGTGACTTTTTTTAAGAACATCTGTGTTTTGTTAACTCGTACACAGCCACGAAGCAGCTGGCTCTGATGGAGTCACACGGGGCAGCCTGGCGGAATCCAACAAGTCTGACACACTGGGAATCACAAATACCTCACAGGCTGTCTGGGTTATTAACATATCCCATTCAGTTTCTATGAAAACTCTTCAGTATAACTTGGTATGCTGAGCTGTCAAAATGTTATTTAAATAACACTGATGGATAGCATTTAGGAAACAGGCCTCCCTTAAGCAAAACACCTGGCACTCAGCAGCTACTGATAAGGCTTTTAATTATTTTGTCTTCTAGCAATTCCATTCCCAGTATTTTAACTGTAATTTCACCCCTAATTGTAACAAAGTAAGCTTTAAAAAGAAAGAGATTATTTTTCCCTGGGAGTTTCCAGGTAACAACTGACACAGTGCCCCATGTGGGGCTGTTCCTGTGACCCCCAGCTGCAGCTGGTCACAGGGCAGGACACAGACTGACCCACACCGTGCCCAGTGGGGCACACTGGGAAGAGCTGTGCTGCCAAAGCAAAGGGTCAAGCACCAAGGAGCTCCTCCATCAGCTTCCAAACAATGGCTCAACAGGCACAGAAAGAACAGCACTTCTGCTGAGTACTTAGGGGACCCAGGGGAATCTTAAATCAGCTAAATGTGACATTAATGCCACATCCCAAGGAACCCAGTTTGCCCTGCCAGTGAACTGCCCAGAATTCTTGTGTGGGGTTTCACTGCTGGCATTCCCAGCTGAGGGGATCCGAGTGGATTTGCTCACACAGTGAGAAGAATGATATGTCTTGATTAAGGTTCATTTGAATAGCTTTGTTTTGAGTAAATACAGCTGCAAGGGAAAGGTGCAGGCACACGATCTTGCTGGTGAATTATTAAGTATCAACTTTTGCTGCTGAATAAATACAAATAAAGTACTTGGGAGAAAAAAAAGTTGTTGGTCAAAATGTTAGAAATTCAAGGTAAGGTGCTGCTTTAGCTAAGTCAGGCTGACAGCATCCAGGCAGAGATTCATTGCACTGAGGTCTGCTGAGTCTGTTCTAAACAAAACAAGAAGGCTTTGCTTCATAAACAAGTGGATTCATCTACTGAGTCTCTGCAGAGGGATTTTTTTGCCTTTGTATTGTCATGAAGGAATAATAAAAACATCCCTTAAGTCTTAATCGAGCATTAAAAATATATGGTAGATGTATTTCGGTTTGAATTAATGATACCGAGTAACTTCTGTGAAAGGAGCTAAATGTCATACTGTGTGAAACATAGAAGCTCCTGAAATCCAGTATTTCCTAGCTGACTAGTCCAGATAAATATTCAAGCATTTAGTAATGTATTTTTCAGGCAAGGTCACTCTATTTCTGCTCTATGTGTACACAAAACATTTCCAAATAAGTGCACTTCATTTTGGTGTTTGTTTCACAGAAATCACAACTACTTATGTCAACAAATGAGAAGGGAATTAACCCAAGAAATCAGCATCTTCATGGAGTTAACAGGACAGAGATGAATCTAGGGAACACAACAGGAAAGCATGAAATATTGATTTAAGTGCTGGGAGTATTGGCTTGGTTATCATAAATAAAGCAGGGGCAGTGGGTGATATTGTATGTGATTTCTCCTTTCCATTGAAAGGAGAAATGAGAGATTGGTGGTGGAGTCAATGCTTCTGCTATTCTGGCCGGTGTTTATCATTACCTGGATTTACCAGCACGGTGCAGTTCTCCCCTTGCAGCCTGCCTGTGGTCTTTTCTTGGCTTCTAACACTCTCCTGGAGAGAGGATTGTCTCCAACTGAAGTCTGTTCAGTGTCTTTAAATATTGATTATTCTTCTTCCCAAATCAGGACACATGCTAACCTATTTCTTTCACTGACAAGTACAAACTTCCCTGTCTTTTGCTTTCATTCTTAGTGTGGGGAGAAATGGTTCTTCCATGTTTTGCAACTGGTAGAATAACCCTATTACCTTTCCATGTATAAGAGAGGAGTTCCTTATCTGTAGCCTTGCCCAGATCACTGTTAGTGAAAATTGTTTTCAGGCTTAGAGACTGCCACTCCCTGTTAATTGGACTGTAAAAGCTCTCCCATTGCCAGGAAATTTGAGAAAACGCTAAAATAGATGCATGATTACCTCAGAGAAGGCAGACTACACTTTACTTGTAAGATATAGAGATACACACTGATACACATGAACAGATTTAAAATTTTCTCTACAGAGCAGCCCTCCTGTGACGTGACCCAGCTGCTTTCTGAGAGTTGATCATAATTCCCTCCCACAAGACCAGAGGTGAAATCCTGGTTCCTCCAGAGGCAATGGACACTTTTACACTGTAAGATCATTTTGTGCCACATAGAGCAAGAGGCTGCTGATGCCTTGAGGGTTTTTCCTCCAACTCCTCCAACTGCCACTTATCCACTGTAAGTGAACTGGAAAACCGAGCTGGGAACAAGAAGACACTTCTGATTCTTTCACATGCTTATTTACACAGGTCCTGAGTTAGCTGCTCTCTCCATGACTATAAATACAATTTCAAGCCTTTTCATTACAATACAGCTTACCTGAGAATTCAAAAAATGTTATCTGCTTTATTATATTATTCTAAGGTAGCTTCTAATGTATTATGTGTGTGTATGAAAGAAATATGTTGTTGATGTTAGTACTTTGAACAGTCTGGAGAATCACTGCTGGAATATCTTGAGCAAGTGATAGTAGATTCCCCACCACTTAAATCTTCTAGCTTAAAATAGATCTTTTCCAGAGTAGGTGCTGTTCCCATTCAAATGATGATCTTGAAGATCAATTGTGCCAAGTGTGTGAAGTCCATCAGCCTGTATTATATTACAGTTTATATGACATGTCAATAAATGGATCCTTCCAGTCTCAAAATCTGCCAAGGTGCTAGAACACAATTTTTTTTTAATAACTTCAAGTGTGGTTCAAATGTCAAAAACATTTGCTAGTTTTGATAATAGTGGTGCACCTCAGTGTATGGTTATTTATAGTCTTTTCATTGCTACAATGTCACAGTTCAATGGGAGCTTGTGCCTGGTTTTGTCTCCAGCTGCCCACTAAACATTTGTATATAGGTGAAAACTTAAACTAGTAAAAATTTCTGTATGATCAGCTTCATTTTTCATTTTTCCAGGAGGCTCAGGTTCTAGAGCAGCTAATATATCCTCACTTCCCTTACAGCTGTTGTTAAATTGGATTAGAATTTAATTTGGAACTCTTTTGTGTTTTCTCCTTTCTCCTTTGGGACCAACCATATGGAAAATCATAAACTAAAATACCTTGCTTGCAGCAATGAACTAATTTTCAATAAAAAGGAAAATATTGAAGCAACTTTACTAAGTGACTAAAACTGTTCAAATGAATTACAAATGATATCTAAATGAAATTTTAGAAGAGGCTGTCTAGACCTACCGAGAAACAACATGTAAAGTGAAGCTCTACCTCTCAGCAGAGTAGAGCAGAGTACCACTCTAATCAAAGAACAGTTCATTCATTCATTCTTCTACACGTCAAATGATTGACTTGAAAAGGAAAATACTAAGCAGTAATTTTTTTCTTTTTTTTTTTGTAACAAGCAGAAATTTGCAGTGAGAGAGACCCGGGTTTGCTCTAGAGAATAAACCACAAGTAAACAGGAAGTGGTGGCTGAGGGCTGGTTTATGGCCCCCTTACTCCAAGAAAAATCTTACTCCATTAGCAGCACCCTTAAATCCAGCAGTGCTACGCATACAAAAAGCTCATATTCGTTCTTTCAAGTTGTCACAATCTGACGCTACTGGAATATCCTTGGTAAGACAGCGGTGAAATGTTTTTCCATTGCTGCTCATCTGCACATTCATAATACATCAGAAATACCTTTTTTTTTTTTTAGCTCTGTGTCTATTCTTGGCTATGAGGTTTTGATACAGAATTCACACAACATCCTGCATCCCTGATGTTTTGTTCCTACCGCTCCCCAACTGTATCTGTCTGCACGTACCATTTCGCTATGTACATCCACGTACTGACGTGGTCAAAAGGTTAATACGTTGCAGGGGAGGAGGAAAGGGCTCCCAAAAGGTTATGAGCCTCCCTAAGGACTTCACAGCAGCCATGATACCTGTATTCCTTTTAGATGGCAATATTTGGCAACACGCTCGCATGCTTAAATTATTAGACATGCAATTTATATTCCCCGAGTTTGCTCTCAAAGCCTTGCTGTTCTGAACCAATGTACTGCTCTGTGACAGAAGATCCAGATCTCACTGCTCAGCCTCTGAGTGTCTGGAAATGACCCTTTTTTTAAAGGTGAGAAAACATTCTGATTCCTGCACCTTACAGTCTCTCCTGCAAGCTGCCTGCTCCTGACTCCCTTTTGCATTTAGTCTCTTTACCACAAAATACAAAATCCTCTTAACCATTTTTCCCCCAAACTTACCTTGCAGTATTTTGGTAGCATATTAGCTTGCACTGGACTTTCTTCCCTGGAGCCTGGCATCAGAGTCCAAATGAGGTCATTAATCTAAAAAAGTGGAGTGGTCTCATCCTAGCCCTGGTTCCGGAGGGCGCCGCGCTCGGTCCCGTTCCAGTGAGCTCTGCAGCCTGTGCTGAGAGCCAGGCTCGGGGCTTCCACAGCAGGACTGCTAATGGTCAGGAGTGCACAGCTTGAGCACTGCTGTGTCAGTAGCAGGAAGCTTTTACTGTGCCTGGGTTCCTGTCAGTGCTACTAATTCAATCACTTACATATGCAATAAATTCACATGAAAAATTAACAAACACCTAGCCAGCAGCAGTGCCCTCTGTTCATTCTTTTTTCCCTAAAAAAAGCTAAGTAGCTTTCTCTTAAAATGATTGGATTTAATGGTTTCTTTATTTCAGCTTTTTGTGAAAAAAATTTCCTTTATTCCTAAATAGCTTCTCAGTATAAATCTATGACATTATTTTATTTAGCTTTTATTAATATCTTCCATCAGGTTCTCTTCTAATTACATCTGCATCATCCCTTGAACTAAAAGGGACTGTGCAGATGTCAGGGTGGGGTATAGCTCAGCAGCTTGCAGTGATCTATTCCACTCAAGATCTATTTGATTTGATTCTATTTTCCATCTCTAAGACCCACTAGAGATAATTTTTGGAATCATTAGTACTAATAGCTCTAAAGTCAGCGCAGCCTAATGAGGAAAAAAGAACTCAGGACTCCTTTTTCCTCCTAAACAAGAATCCCTAGGGAATTGAGATCCAAGTATCACATCTTTCCTTATTACCCTTTTTGAGAGACTGGTGATCCTCCCTGGAGAGCTGGTCTGGGATTCTACAAGCAGCAGCCTACAGCTCAGACGGTCTAATGACAAAGAACTGTGTTCAGAACTTAAAACAACTTAAAGCAAAAACTATGGTCTTTAACAGCAGGTTTTGTTGAAACTGTCTTTCCCAACACAGCTTGAGAAAAGAGGGAGAAGTGAACGTACATATCCTCTGCCCATGGGGCAGGCGGAGGTTTATACCAGCTGTTAAAGCAGCTGGTGACCACAGTGATTATTTAGGATGCCTTTGGCACATTCCTTCTCCTGTAGAAGTGCTCCAGCCACTGGGGCCATGTGTGTCAGCTGCCTGGCCCCTCTCACAGCTGCTTTTTGACACTGTAATAAACTGAAAATCACATGGGCAAGGATGTGTCCCAAGTAATATAAAGGAGTTAATCTTAAATTGCGGTGTCCACAAAAGTGCTTCCTCTATATGTAGTTATGGAGATTAAAGTATCTTAATTCTCTTGAAAATGCCTCTTTCTGAGGCCTTTAACTCTTTCATCAGGTATCAGTCTTTGAGAAGGTTATCTCGCTATGTTCTTCAAAGCTTCCAGTTGATATGTGTGCTAATTACCGTGTTAAGATCCCTTCCATGCTCCAAGTAGTGTGCTCTGTTGTTTCTGACAGAGCTTCTTAGTGTTACTCAAACTGGTTCTACTGCTTTGAATGAACTCTTCTGCTTCATACCTTCTCACAACTCTGTATCTTGAAAAGCCACTTTGAATATCTAGATCAGTACAGTAGCTGGTTTTTTTGCAATTGCTCAATACCAGTCTGTTCCTTGTCCTCTTATAATTATCATATTATGTTATTAGACTTAGAAAGCCACCCTGAAACCAAATCACCGTATTTCAGAAAAAATGCCAGGGCAATACATTGTAATTTTCTGCATTACATGTGAAAAATGGAGAAACCAGAACAATCTTTCACTGTAAACAACAGCAAATCCAGCAAGGTCGGCTTGTTCCTGAAGACTCTGCTAGTGTGGCCCAGTGCAGCAAACTGATTTGAGGAAATCAAGAGTGGCCTCACAGTGCTTTTCCATTGAATCTGTTTCTTTTGTTATGGTTTTGGAGTATACAACAGTTATGAGGTAATGCACTGAATGAATTGCATTACAGTTGATTAGCCAGACATAGATGGGATTAGACTGGGACACAGCGATGCAAAAAGATTTGCTGTAGTTTCACAGAACCAAAGGATAAAATCACAGGAGGTTCCTGTGCTATCTGCTAAAACACATGTTCAACCAGCTCCACTCCTGAAACTCTGACCCCTCGTTCAGCTGCTGAGCCTGGCTCAGAATGGGATTTCCTCCTCCTCAGCCCCTGTGGCTGGGGTTCAGTTGTGCCATCCAGCCTCCCTTTCCAGTGCTGTGCTGTTACTGGGCAGGGCCCTCCCCACTGGACTTTGCTTCAGAGTTCCTCTGTTGTTTTTAGTTTTCCTTACCCATTCAGGGTTCTCTGTTACTGTGGTACTCCTCTCCCCTTCCATGAATCATTCTTCTGTCCACGTCTTATCAGCAATATCCCAGAAGGAAGAGTTAAATTTACTTGGCCAGGTTTCCATGTTTTGAAGAGAGCCCTCTTGAATTTGGGATTGCATTATTGGTATGTATTTCCCAACTCCCCGACTAACTCAGTTATATGGAGGGCACTGAGTCCTGTACCAGGCGCTTACACTCTAATCTCTGAGTGAAATCTGGCAAGAAGTTCGGATTCAAATACGAAAGTTATTTTTAAGATGACTTTTCATTTTTATAAGAATAAAACATTGTCTTAGTAATTAAAACCAAAAGCACTCTCCATAACTGGATGTTATGTCTTAACATAAATGCTGCCATGGTTCTCTGACAGTACTAAGTACTAATAAGAAGATGACACAGGACAGAAATCCGCAATGGATTTCCTCTGGAAACTAGGCTTCTTATATTTCAGAAATTATTTTGTTGTCAATAAACACAAATTCTGAGGGACTGCACAAAACTAAAGCTGCAGAGAAACAAATGGTAACCAGATACACTAAATAACTGCTTTTCCTCTTAATTAGTGAGAACCTGTAAACATAAATCAGAGCAGAATTAAATGTAATGTCTGTAATATATTTATTTTTCCTTTATGAAAATGATTTGAGGAGAAACAAGCCACAAGTGCAGTTGAAATCTTAAGCAGCGATTCTGCTCCTTTTCAAGATGTGTCAGCTATACAGAATTAAAAAAAAAACCATGAAAAAAATTAGAAACAAAATTGTCTTTGACTAGTAAACGTAAGAGTATTTTGTAAAGTATTTGCAGTTCTATGATATGTGTGTATTTAATTGTCAGCTGAAGTGGGAATGACAGTCCAGACATCACCTCTATGGTTTCAAAATAAAACATACACCAGAATGTGTTATGTACATTTTTAACTGTAGATGAGTATAAATGTTTCTACTGCACTCTTTGCAGACTGCTGTCCAAAAGAACGTGCAGTTGATGAAACTACTTTCTTGTCTGAAATGCTAGATGGGATTTTAATTTTTAGAACTGTTGTTTTAGCAAGAAAGACCAGAAATCAAAAACAGCCTGTTGGCAGTGATATACTGAAAGCACCAGGCAGACATCAAACTCATCATAGTTGAAAAACAATGTTGATTGTTTATTGTGTGTTAGCGTAAGCCAAGAATTCTATTTCCTTGTGAACAGAGCTGTACAGAAGTCACTAAAAACCTTACTAGCCCTGTGGTTTGTATTTGCAAGTATGGGAACACTCTGTACGTAGGTTTTAGCCATTTGCTAAACTCAGGTTTGAGGTTTGTGGTCCCTCTAGTCGGTGTCTACCATGTCTGGTTGGGCGCATCAGTAAAATCTACTCTCAGATTCTGCAAATGACACTCACACAGGATGGAACTCGGGCATGTTTGTGTGCAAGAAAGAACAGCAAATACTCGTTTGTAAATTCACATAAAATTGCTTTGCTTGGTGCTTAGCAAATACACATAGGATGTATATGCAACTACCTGAATATACAGTTTTCCTGTGATGATTAATGACTCTGAGTTAATTATTTGGAGTTTTATTAAAAATTTTATTTCTGGAATTTGTCAGCGACTACTTGAGAAAAAGGCAGGGAAATTTGGTTTCTCCCTGACAACTATAAAACACATGGAAATAAACATTTTTTATGTAATGGCAGGAAAATGCACTTAATCCCTTGCTCAGCAAATTTAGCAATATGCTTTTGCATATCTTTGCCTAGCCAATATCCAGTGATCTCACCTATTTGGAAACTCTTTTGCTTGTGTGACTACTGAAATCCTAAGATCTGAGTAGCAGAGTGATGCTCAGTACACTACAGCACAGAACTCATAATGACCAAGAGCTGCAAGGCTGTAATGATATTATCAGATTGTGATGGAGTGTTCAGGGACATCTGTCTCCCTGATACATTGTGGGATGCAAATCACAGATATGAGATGGAACAGGAACTCCAGAAATCAGATCCTGAAGTGCTTTTATGAGCCTGAATCAATCCAGAAATAATCTTCTGACTCAGTAAAGGGATGAAGCACTGACTCTAAGATAGGGCTTCGTGATCCCTTCCAAAAGAACAGTCCAAAGTGAGTTCAGTAGTTTTTCCTGACTAGGACTACAGAACAGAAAACTGAATTCTCTTATTTAAGACCACATGCTCTAAATAATAACCAATGCATTTGTTTTTGGAGCTCAGGAGAGAAAAGTGAGCTGGTGGTAGTACGGAAAAAGAGTTTAGTCCTGGCTCAGCCAATGTTGGGGAAAATATCCCTGCTGGTTCTGATGGGTTTTAGTTTATATCCCTATGCACACAAAATATGGTTATTGTTGAAATAAATTTAAGCTTCTGGTCACACGATGTTGACACAGCTGGTGATTTCCAGCCCTCAGTGCCCACTTGCAGGAACATGAATACGAGATGCTGAAAGGCTTCAATGTCTCTAACAGAAACCATTGAGTTTAGCTGTATGGGGGAAAATACATTTCCTCTGATTATGAAGGCTTTATATGAAGCAAAAACATGAGTTCAGCTGAGTGGGAGACTTGACAAGAAAGCTGGCAGAGAGAGTATCCAAACTTTAGAGCTCAGCTCTACTCAAAACGATGTTTTGGACTAGGCAAAGTGGCACTAATTTCTCACCGCCTGTGTGGGTCTCTGAGCAGGAGGTTAGTCGCACTGTCAAGACAGTCAAGCACTCCACAGCTGTAACAGAAAGACTTTTGACTTCTCAAAGTTGAGTATTTTGGTCTTTCTGAACAGGAGTCCAGGTATGTTTCTGCTAAAGTCAGAGAAATTTGAGACGGCAACTTCTGAAGACAACTTCAAAGAGGCCACTGAGAGGGGACCTCATTCTTTTGTATAAATATCTAAAGAGATGGGGTCAAGAGGATGGACCAGGCTCCTCTTGGTGGTGCCAAACAATAAAACAGGAGGCAACGGGCAGAAACTGATGCACAGAGAGTTCCACCTGAACATGAGAAAGAACTTCTTCACTGCGCAGTGACTGAGCACTGGGACAGATTGCCCAGAGAGGGTGTGGAGTCTCCCTCACTGGAGATACCCCAGAACCATCAGGGCACAATCCTGTACCCTGAGCTCTGGACAACCCTGCTGGAGCTGGGAAGTAAGACCAGATGATCCACTGTGGTCCTCTCCCACCTGAATCATTCTGCGATTCTGTTAAGACAAGGAAGGTGTTGTTCCTGGGTTATTGAGGTTCAATCTTCTGGTCTCATAGGCAGCATGTCATACCAAATCTCTCAGAAACTGACTGTGTTTAACCCTTAAAGTAATTAGTTTTTTTTGATTCCACTATTCCAGTTGGAAGGCTATTGGAAGTCTTGATTGCTCTAATGATCAGAAACTTTCTTCTAATTTCCAACTTAAATTTATTCACAGCTGGTTAATATCCATTTGTTTCTGTGCCAGTTTTGTTCTTAGCTAATTTAGGTTTTTCCATATCTGGTGTTTATCTCCCTGATGCATTTACATGCTGTGATTATGGTCCTGCTGAGCTGTCATTCTGCTCAATGAAATAAGCCAAAATCTTTTGGTCTCTTCTTGTAAGATAGACTTTCCCTTCTCCTTGATCATCCTTTTTGGACCTGTTTCCACGCCTCTCTTCTGTACAAGAGTCTCAACTGAAAATCTGCTACTGGCATTGTCAGATGGCACTGATATTTTCCTGACTATTCTGGAAAAAAACTCTTCTAAAACTAGAACTGCATCTGTCCTTTTTATGGACGTATTTTATCGACAACTTATAGTCATTATGTCTCCCATAGTTCTTCTATGCAAGTTGTTGTTCTCAGTAATTTCTAAATGATAGTCCATGGCTTAAGGTAGGTTTTTTGTTATTGATGATCAGCACTATACTGTAGTGTTAAATGGCATTGTATTTTTATTGTTGAAGTACAGACAGGTCCCTCTGTATAGTGACCGAAACTCAGCAGTACTGAATGTTTCCCAATACTGACGATGTTTTCCAGCACTGAGTAATCAACAAATTTAGTCACCATTTTCCTGTTTCTGCTATGTTTATGGATAAAACATCATAAATAACCACTTCCAACAGTGATCCACAAAAACCTTCCCTATTAAACTTTCCTCAGTCTGACAGTCTTTCCTTCAATGCTCTATTTTTCATTTCCCCATGAATGAGTTTCCTGCCCTCTTTACAGATTTACTGCTATTCTTTACTTTCTCCAGCTTCAAGAATAATTTCTTTTGTAACACCATAACAAATGCTTACCAAAGGTCATATAGATCAAGTCAGTTATACCTCCCTTGCCTAAAACCCCAGCTATGATAGCAGAAAATGCTGTCCTGTTAGTCTGACATTATGTTCTCCTGATAAATTCAAATAGCTTTTTTTCTTTTTTTCTTTTTTTTTTGTCTAGGTTTGTTTAGTTTTCCTTGAAGTCTGTTCCCTAAACCCTTGAAGATTACGGAGAGCCATATGGGTATCTGGGCTGTTAGCTGTCTTACCACTTTTCTCACCTTATCTTAAATCTGGTATATTTTCTGTTGTTCTGTTCAGATTCATAACAAGACTATAACATATTCTCTACCAAGTCTACAATTTAATATAACACATTTGTAATAGCTGAAGAATTCATACCCTCTTAAACATTTTGGTTTTGCACCATAAATTAGGTTATCCATAATACAGATGTCACTTGGAGTATGTTTTGCTTCCCCTCTTCCCTTTTCATCAGACAACCAAAAAACTTCCAGTGATTGTTTTAATATACTTTAATGTACTTCTAGGAGCTAAATAAGCTTTACTTTAGGCAGCTTGTACTTTTTTCTTCTGCCTATGAGGAACTATCTCCATTCTCTGTGTATTCTCCACTCCCTGTGTTAAGGCATAACCTTAACAATTTAACAATTGAAAATATTAGTTCTGAAGCTTTTTACAAAATTTTTGCCCATTTTCTTTGGGTCCAGGTTCTTAATATGACCAACACCTCTGGTTTTCTGTCTTTCCTGAACAGCATGTAATCTTTTATTGTGAGTGCTCCAGGGATTATTGTTCTTTCACTATTTCCATGTAGTATATAGCTGTCTTCTGATAACTCAGATTTCTTTTGTTTGCACAGGTTCAGGCAATTCTATGCATCCCTTCCAGCTGTATATAACTTGCCACGTGATGTGCATTACCTGGATTGAGTAGAGTGGTAATATTAACCATGTTTTCTACCGTTCAGAACAAAACCAGCAGTTGCTTACTTCCTAGTTTCCGTTCTTTAGCATTGTTTTCTCTGTTGTACATCATAATTTCCCCTCTTTCTTTTATCTAACATTCTTTCTTGAGTTCTTTTTTCAAAGCCTTCTTAAAATTGTCCTGGGTCTTGAAAGGACTGTTAGACTGACAAGACAACAAATAGCAAAAGATGAAAGATCTCATCTACATCTCAAGCCTGCAACTGGAAAATTACATTCCTTGTTAAACTTCCATGAATGACAGCAGAAATAACCTGTCACTTTGATGAGACACATGTCAAGCTGTATTTTTTATTTCATTAATCACTTCTGTCACATTTCTGTCATTACTCCTATGACAATGGTGTCCAAGGCCATATTGAAGACTAAGGCCATCTCCTACCTAGCATAAATAATATGAATCTGTTCTTTTGTGTAAAATATTATTTTTTTTCAGATATTCCTATTAAGATTTTAAGAGGTTCTGATAGATTACTATAATATTAAAATGTGATGCTTACTCTCAGTTTTACATAATACTCAGAAATACTCAAAAAGCTTCTCGTTACTAGAGTCTTTGTTTATTCCTACACTAGTATTAGCAAAATTGACCACAGGAAATTCTGTGAAGTTAAATTCTAATATTCAGAGTTACTTATCAAGAAACATACTTCTGTATTTCAGAGCAGGCTTAAATGGGCAAGTATTTCCCCTCAACTGATTTTTAATTAACAGTGAATAAGAGTTCCTGGACCTTTTATTGATAGAGAGTCAGAAAATGCTGAATTTGAAAATTTATTTTGTGACAGTTTTCCTGCCCCTATCCAGGAAATGCTGTATTCACTACTTGACACTGTAGCTTTGGAATGTGACTGGTGACATTGGGAAGACAGAAATTAAAGTGAAAAAGGCTTGGAAGCAAATTACTCTGTTTTTTACATCAGTGTAATTTCCAATTAGATTCACTGATGTAGATGTTAAGATACAGCTGGCTCTAATCGTGGTAAGATGAATTTTAAAGTTTGCTTCCTCAGCTTTTGAAAACTATTAAGGTCTATAAAGCCAAATGATTGATAGTAAATGCATGTCAAAATAATTCTGAAGGTCTCATTTCTAAATGTCAGTGGACAAGAGCATCTGAATTTCTTTTATGTATCTCATAACAGCTTTTATGTATCTCAAAACATCTAAAAAAGAAGTTTTAACGAAATCAAGAAAGGTAATTTGTCTGAATTCATTGCACAGTACTTTCCTTATCACACATGCCTTTGTTGTTGTTCTAAATGCATAGATGCTATTTTGTTCCAAATGCATATTCTATTGAAAAATGCTGTCCAAAGGTGTCAGTAAATTGTATTCAACATCCAAATGGAGGTAAACGGTGTAAAAAGGAAATTCTATTAAATGAACAGTTCAAGTTACCAGAAGACAGTAGACTGCTCTAAGACAAGTGAACATGAAGCAGTAGAGTGCTTCACATTTTACAGAGAAACTCACAAAGACTTTAGTGTGGCTCTTTTCCTGTAGGGATTGACAAAATAGAGAAGCATGTGACAAAAGTGGGTTTATGGGCATAGGTCTACCTTGCAAGTCGTAGATAAAATTCAGGTGTTTTTTTTAAAGCTGGCTACTTCCCTTCCAGCAGCAGTCCCCTATTGTCTCCTAATCCTCATACAGTTTGTGAAGAGGGAGCTCTGCTGGTAACAAAATTTTCCACCATCAGTTCACTTCCTTCTGCTTGTGGCAGTGAGTAGAACTTTGCTGTGGAACATTTCTGCCTGGTGACCAAGCGCTGCTGAGAGGGGACTCGGCCCCTGCTGCACGCAGCAGTCATGGCCTGGGTGAGCTGGGTGCCCAGCCGTGGGCAGCAGGAAGGGAAACACAGCACAAATGTGGCAGGAGGCAAAACACTTCATGAAAGCCTTCGAACTGGAGCAAGGAGGAGAAAATTAACCAACAGGACAGCGAGAGGAGCAACAGTGGCAAATCCGAGTGTCATGACAGCCAATGGAGAAGTAGAGGAAGAAAATGCTTACATCTACGATGCCAACCCATAGAAGTTCAGTACAAAATGTGTTTTGAGAGGAACTGCAGTAATGCTGATATGTGACTAATTGTGCAAACTTTGGGAAAATCACCTTCAGGGGCTACCATTAAACTTTGGGTTGTGATTTGTATTTCTGGGCATGGGTAAACTGATGAGATATGGATTTTTTTTTTCCATTGCGTATAATGAGTTTCACTTACTTGGTATTTTAGAATTTACTTTATTTATATGCAAATAAACCACTGGAAGTAAAACTCATGTACCAATGACTCAGAACTTCAAAAGCCTGAGAGCAGAGCAATGAAATATCAGACTGTGTATAATAATTCCAACCCGGTAGAAAAATTTGCTGAATATGGTCTTTATGATCCTTAGGCATTTTATTAGTAATATTACTGGACAATGATGAAAATCCATAGCTACAGAAAGTCACCTCCTAGTTTACATGCCATGGCACTGATTTGGAAGACAAGTGTTTCTCTCAGTTTTGCAGTATCACCTATTTCTGAAATAGACTTTGCAAAATTAGATTCTGTGATACAAACAACTAGTATGTACTTTATGCGCTGGGTAGATTCATTCTAAGTAATATTTCAATGTTTTTACCTTTTTCATGTTTAACTTTCGCAAAAAGAGTAGCAGATTAGGCTGGATAGATGATTTGAAACTGACCTGGTTTGTACATCAACACCCTTTTTTTAAAAGCTTGCTTAGAAACAAGATTATTATAAATTACAAAACATCCTGCAGCCGAGTTATGAGACTGCATTTCCTAAAGTCTAAACTTCCATATGCCTTATTTTTCCCATCCTTTCATGCCCCTCATTCTATTTGGACAATTCATCCTGATCCAGCTGGTGGACTTTATCCCAACTTTTTATCCTCCTCCTTTTCATAGTAAATTGTGACAATAGTGGTAGACTAAAAAAAGAAAGTACAGCATGATTCTTGAGTAAACAGTGCCTCTTTGGTGAAAGTTATAGACTGGGTTTAGACTAACATTTATATTAATATATGACAAGGACTACGCTAGGGACTGTTGTTTTTCTATGTTTTGAATGAATTTAATTTCAGAATAGAGGGGTGGATCCTTATTTAGTTAGCAAAAGTTCTTCCTAATTTACATCCAGTAAAAATATAGCATGAGCCAAGAATTTCTGAGCCTTTGCAAGACTTTCTACTAGGCTCTTGTAAAACTGCCTAACAGCTTCAAGGAACACTTCTCTCCACCAGCACTGCAAATGCTCACAATTTTTACAGTTTCCATCTGTGCCTTCGCCAAACACAGTTTATCACCTACTTTCTTTGAATGAACTTCATTCTATGAAAGTGAGCTCATTATTTTCACCTTTTTTTCAATTTATAAGCAGTTCATAATCTGCTGTAAAAAACTTGGTAGAGCTGTTACTGAAACACTGGAAAATACCAAGGCAAAATGGAAAACATACTACCATAAACACTGCCCTAGTATTGTAAGTACTTTTAGAACAGAGTTGTAATAATAAAATATCAGTTTATCATATTGGAATTTTAGCTAGGCTAGGAGTTATGAATCATAGACCCAACTAGAGATCAGTTAGGATTCGAGCCATGTGCCCAGATTTTACAAATTTTGTAGCTTAAAGTTATTAAGTTTATGTTGATATTACAGCTGAGCAGAGATTCAATTTAGCATTGAATTCAATTTTACCTTGTGCATATTCTTTGTAGGCCATTTTATTACTGTAAAAAAGAACATTTCTTTCTTTTTTCATTCATAACTGTTTAATAGCTTGGAGTTTATTTGTTTTAGGTAGCAGCATAACCAACACTGTATTTTTAATAGTTTAATAGCTTTTTAATACCAAGTAAACCAAAACGAGATTTGCATCTGCAGTTAATCATGAGACTGTTCTGCTTCCCTTTTCTCAGTGAGTTATCTGTGTCTTAAATGCCAAGAAATCTGTGCAAAAATGTCTTTTAT
Source organism: Oreocharis arfaki (assembly GCA_013398015.1). Lineage (NCBI taxonomy): Eukaryota > Metazoa > Chordata > Aves > Passeriformes > Paramythiidae > Oreocharis > Oreocharis arfaki. The sequence goes on from VZRR01005431.1 coordinate 326,637, forward strand.
AAAATATTTAGCAGTGCTTTTCAGGCCCACTGAAACATGTGAAGCCCTTGAGGTTCCATCTTGAAAGAATTTTCATGTATACATACTTATTTTTTTGTAGACCCACTACAATCATATAGGCATGTGTTTGAGAACTGAAATCTTACTGAAATGTGAATGATTAACATGGATCACTTCATGTAAATATGAAATGCCAATGGTAGAATGTTAAATATCACAACACAAGAATGAAAGGCATGAAGCTTATTGACCATGCAATTAAAAGTTTAGGAGATGAACTATCTGATCTGGAACTTGGCCAAGGCATCGTGACTAACAAGCCTGCTCCTGCAAAAAAGTGCCAGAGGAACTCTGAAACCCCTGTGTGGTCAAGATTTCTGCTTTGTCTAAATTAAGACATCTCGAAACATAACACTGCCATATATAAAATCCCATGCCAACATTTGGCAGAGCACTTCTTCTGTTCGAGCATTTGTGCTGGGGAAAGCTGACTAAATACAGCATCAGGGCAAACAGTTTTTGAAAGCATTTATTTTGAATTTCATAGGAAGCCAAATGCTGTGCAAATCCCATTCTGTGATTGAAATTTGCCCCCTGTTCATTTATAGAACTTTCATAAACGTCAACAGGAAGACTGGTACCAGGTCTATAATATACTGTAAAAACTTTAAAACATCTTATAGTTGGTTGTTAAAATAACAGACATTTTAGAGCAGTGATTGGGGGTTGAACTCAGCTTATGTTCTGCTTCCATCTGGTCTGGTACTGCTTCGTTGAAGATGGAAAACAGCACACAGGATTGCACACATTATCCTAAGACACAAATACTCTTTTTGATCTGTACAGTTTAGCATTTAGACTTGGCTCTTCTGCCTTATCTGTGGATCCCAGGGTGTGCTCCTGTATCCATCAGGTTCCATGCTGTCAGAGCCTACATTTACTGAATTAAACAGGAGTTCTTACATAACAGAGGTTGTGCATTTGTAGACAAACAACCCGCACATCTCATCTGAAGTTCTCTTTCTCATGCAAAAGCCTCACCCCCGGGGCGCAGGAGGCAGCCGATGCCCCAAGACCCACGGTCCCTGCTCTGCTTTGCGCGGTCACTGCGCACACCAAACCGGTCGGTAAACAGAGCAAAAACAAATGTTTTAGCTCATTATGATGGTGAAGCAGCTTTGGAAGAGCTCCTGTGGCATTGTACTTCTCTGCATCCTAGTGCTGGTCGTGGTGCTGCCTCTGTGGAAGGCCGCTTCACCTCTCTCCTGGCGTTCTACCTGACAGCATGTGGTGCACAAGTATCACAAAAGCAAACCCTACAGAGAGGCACCTGGAAATGTGGAGGCAGGATGTAACTTCCTTCTGCATCTTTTTTAACTGCCTTTGGAATCTCAGCTGAGGACCTCTCTAGTATGTCTGTGTTGTGAGGCTTCATTTAGAGAATAGTAAGAAAATCTAAACCTAGGTCTTTGGAACAAACAAAGTGATTTTCTGGCTTTTGGGAAAAAAGACCCCAGCAAACCTAATCTGTACTATAAACAAAAAATTAAGAAGAGATATGAACATTATGGCCTGATGTAGTAAAGTAGTTTCAGTGCTGGGCTTCAGCAGAGCTTAAATGCAAAGTATATTTAATCTACACTTGCACAATTTATTGAGCTTAGTCAGAAATTTCCCACTGAAGCTGATAATGATTGATGCCTCTCCAAGATAGGTAAATTCCCAATCTCTGTAATTATGCTTATTACCTTGTTACGGTTGTTAAGGTTCTCCCATTTTAGAAGTATTCCAAGAATTAGCTGAGTTACAGCAGGTTATTAGTGAAACACGGGCTCTGCAAACATCTTTTAAAATAAATGGACTATGGAATTTATTCTGCAGATTTCACTTTTACATCTGAGAACAGAACTGCAGGAAAAAGGCAAATGATTACCGGAATTCTAAGTCAGATCCTACATTTGATCCTGATAACTTCAGAAGAACTATTGCTTTAAAGAGTGTAGGATCAGGCATTATATACTGGCCCATCATTTTGCATTTGGATGTATTCAGGTAGTGTAGTTTACCCAGCTAAACATTACATCTTTTCAAGGAGCATAAGTTCTATTAAGGGCTCAGTGCTTTAAAAATGAGATTATTTATGCTTAGGAGTCCAGGGTGCTGACTTAAGTGTCTGACTTTATCTGCCCAAATTGGGATGGGTGTATTGTTCACCTTATTTTAGATCAACAGGTAATTGCAAATAGTTCTCCCGAAATTAGTACAGCTCTTACAATAAGTCTTGGAGAGTAAGAAAGGACCCGTAACACCTAAAATGTGCCAACATTTTTCTTAGCATGAGGTTTGATGCCGTATTTGTATTGTAACTTAGCTTATGATCCAACATGGTTTAATAAACATTACAGTAGATCATTTCATTGCAAAGAAATTAGCTTTTTATTGTCTTTGTCTGACTCACTTAAAGGCTCTAATTAAGGATATACTAAACATTAAAATCTCTCCTAAGGCTTTAGGCTTTGTAAACGTTATCTGAAGCTCATTAATGCTTCCTGTTAGTACAAAAATATATTCAAAAGTTTGGATGATGAAGACAGGTGGGCTTTTGTTTTTAACAATGACAAGTGTACTCAACAGGAACAGTAGTTTTACTTCAGCAAGCCTTTTAAGAGAATTAGTTAGAATTTAACTATATTTGGGCCAGAAAAATAAAAGTATTTTGAAAGAAAAAAATTAAAGGACACCAGTCACAACACATTTGCATGTTTTGACCTTATTTCCTATTGCAAGTTTGATTTCAATCCTTTAATGACTCAGAAAATTTGCAATGCTGTGAGACACCTCAAGATTCCATTAGAGTTCCTTTTATAAAGCGTTGTATGTCTGTTGAAGCCTTGCAATTTGTAACTCACAGCTACGAACTTCTGCTTTCTTAAGGATGTAAATAGCTACTTGGCAATGTCCAATTCAGTAGCATTAGTTATAGGATTGGTTTTGTGTTTTAACCTTATTATCAGAAGCAAACGATAACACGCACACTCCCTCCACTGATTACATCTCTGGTTAAAACCTGTTTGCTCTCTATTACAAGCAGTATTATGGCAAATCATTTATCACTGCTGCAATCAGATAACACAAACATGAAAGAGTAACTGGTATCATTCAGTTCTGGAAGGCAATGCTGAATCAGTCCTCTCTTAACTCACGTACATCGTGCACAGCCTGGGCTCTGGCACTGCCTGGTGTCCCCGATGACCATTCAGTCACTATTTAAATGCTGTGCAGTCACACCAAACAGAAGTGGTCAGCTCGCACCTCCTAAGGCTGCAGCTCCTCTCTAAACAGCCTGAGTGCTAACAACATCACACCAGGGCTGGTGCCACTGTACGTGATAAAAGCATTTGATCATTCCTGGCAATGAACACAAAGCCAGATTGGGTCCAAAGCAAAGGAGTGAATCTGTGAGATCAGTGTAAACCTTTACTCCACTTTGATACTTCCTCCTTCTTCAAAACAGACTTGGCTTTCCAAGGAAGAGCCATGTGAAGGAGAGCGGGAGTCAAGGTTAAAGCCATCAGGTCCAAGGCAGTAGAATGTTTTTATCAGGAGGGGTGTATTCTGCCAAGGCGATGTAGATCAGCAGGATCATGAGACAAGATTTCTGCCTAAAATCTTTAAGTCTCTTCGCCATGTGTTTGAATTCATTCTACAAAGTCATTCCGTGGCTTAGCAAAATCAATCCTCATCCCGTGTCGGAAGGGAAGAATAGAAATCCATCACCTTTAAACACAACACACTGAGCAAATCGACAGTTTGAGTGTGGTGTGAAACCTTTGCAGATTTTGCAAAGCAAGTGCTCTGTCTTTACCCTTATTGTTTGCCCTTCACTTGACATACAGGAAGAGATGCATCAAGAGGATGGCAGGAGACATGTGTCACTTAAAGCATGCCATAACAATGTTTGCCCTGGAATACTCCCTTGAATCTGTTTGAACAAGCAGGCGTCATACATGGAAAAACACACAGAGAGCTTCACCTAGTTACAAAGTTGACAGAACCCCTTTGCCATCCTCCCCCTTGAGCAGCGCCAGCCCTAGGCACGCTGCTCACTTTGGCCCTGAGCTGGAGTGCCACGGTCACACCGCACCAGGTCACTTGTTGCACAGTGCCAGGGTGGCATCTCCCCTCCGCTCAACCCACCGAAACTTCCCAGAGCCGCGTTCCAGCGGAGCCCGCTCCGAGCTGCCCGTGTGCCGCCTGCAGCCGCTTACCTGCATGTGTCCCTGGTACATCCTGCCGTGGCTGCTCAGCTGCCCCTCAGGCCGGCAGGTCGGCTGTGCGCTGCGCTGGGGGCACTCCTCCCGGCCGCTCGACTACAAGAAAGGG
>VZRR01005431.1:331175-427245 GCA_013398015.1 Oreocharis arfaki
CCTCCTCTTGCCTCGCTGCCTCCCTGCCTCTGTTTCCCCCTGCGAGGCGGTGCTGGCACTGCCCAGGAGCCGCTGCTCGGTGGTGCTGGGCAGGCGGGCGGACCCGGGCAGGGCTGCGGGGCGGCCGGGCGGGGAGAGCCGCGGGGCGNGGAGCCCCGCGGCCACCGGGCGGAGCCCACCGGGGTCCCGCTGGAGCCGCGGTCCCCCAGCCCCACCGCCCCGTCAGGGCTGGCGGCTCCCACTGCAGACATTAAAAGGAAAAAAAAATACAAAACAACGGGGAAAAAAAAGCCCTACTAAGCATAACAGCAAAAAAATCGGAGCGTCCCGGAGCCAGGGCTCGGCAAAACCTGGATGTGGCACACGGAGCCTCCGGCGGGTCGCGAGTTTCGCCTCCCCGCGTGGAAGCGGAGGGGGCGCGCAGGGAGCGGCTCCGAGCGCGGGCGCATCCCGGGAATGTCGCTGCCTGCGGAGCGGGGAGCGGCAGCGCCGCGCTCCCGGCCCTGCCCCGCCGCTCCCGCGGCCGCAGTTAACCGGGTTTCGGGAGAAGGATCGGGCCGGGCCCTACCTTGTGCTCTGCGTATGAAGAGCGAACGTGATCTGTTGTGATTCCCAGGAAATGTCAGGAGACGACTCTTCTGGCTTGGTAGTACCGCTTGGTAGCGTTTTCCAACGCTTGCCAAAGACGCTGTTATATAGGCAAAAATCTGGCACTGGCCCGTACGTGCAAAATTCTGACCTTGTAAACTGGCACAACAGGCCTGGCTAAATCCTGCAGGAGACACCTACATCGTCTTGGATCCAGCTGTTTTCTCTACTTCCCCTCAAACCTTAAATTCCGGATCTGCTAAAAGGAGCAGATATTTCAGTTTCATCGTAAATTTCTGTCCTAGCCCATGTATCTATATTCAGTAGCACAGAAAACCTCCAGCACATGGAATTTGCTAGATTGTGTAATTTCTTGGCTCTGAGCTCTCAAATTTTTCTATTAAACTGCACAAAACTTTATTATGCTTTTGATACACCAGAGCAATCTAACCTTAAGCATGCTCCTGTACTAGAGCAATGCAAAATAGATTTCTTATTCCTGAAAACAGCACATTTGGATCATCACAGCTCTCATTTCAGCTGACTAAATAAGCCTTTTTGAAGTGTTCTCATTCAGCTAAAAAAATGGATTTTTGCAGAACATGAGTTTGTAGTCGTCAGTGATAGCATAAGCAAAATCTATCCAATTATTTTTTTCACTTAAGCTTAAGAGTTTTATCTTTTAGATAGATAGCAAAAGTGACAGTTCTCTTACATCCAGTGAATATGTATCCAGCTCACTGAGATTTTCAGAGCAGCTGAGGAGTTTAGCCATGTATTGGTGATAAAAGAAAATAAGAAATGAATACTTTTTGTCTAAATCCCTTAAGCCGCTTTGAAAACCTCAATTAAGAGCTGATAAGCTTAAAATACTTCTTTGGGATTGTCCATACATGTTAGACATATATTACTGTAAAACTTCACAAGAGGTGACTGCACTTAGATAGGTGAAAATCTCAGATTTGAATTATCGTGGTTTCACTTAAAATACAAAATATAGAGTACAGGTTTTTCAGATGTAAATATTTGGATGCCTTTATGCTCAATGTAGAAGTTGAGGTCTAGATGAAAAAAAAAACCAAGTTGTATTTAAACTTGGAGCCCTGGTGCCTTTGCTGTTTGTTGAGATTTATTAGACTCTTTAGTTATAATAATCTTGAATGTTCACTTTTTCACTCTGGCTCCAGTAGATCGAGAGCATCCATCCCTGTGTCAACGTGCAGGTTTTCTATAGTAGCTGAATGTTTCCAAGGCACTTGAAAATATCTTTTTCTTATTGTTTTTTTATTGTTATTGTTGTTTTAAGTCTGATGCTCTTCTGTTTTTCTCAGGGGGAAAGCTGGGGGAAATTTGTCAATGCCAGTGTGTAGCAATATCTCCTTTTTCTAAACCTAGGTATATGTATCATGACTTAAATCTTTCCTACAGGGTATGAAAAATGCATACTTATAGTAGAAGAGTTGTTAATTTAGGAATGGTTATTCATGCTATATTATTTGTAAGTGAGGGACAAACATTGGTAGAATTTGTCAAGGTCCAAATGCTAGAGATTACTAGTATAGTGTGTTGCAGGCATTTTTCCTAATGCATCTGAAGCATTCGTTGCACAATTTGTTGATGCGGTGGCATATTGATGTCACATTTTGGCAGGATTTGAGTGATCCAGTAAAGCCAGATAGATCCAGCTTTTGCCTTTTTCCTTAGCAGGGGCTAAATCACTTGGCACTGGTCAGTGAGAAAACTGGCAAAGCTGCAGTCGGTGCAGAGAAGGGATGGAGGGAGATGTGTTCAGGGACAGAGGGCTGGCAGGGGCTCCTGCTTGAGGAGCTGTTCTTCAAACGGGGTTGAGTCCAAGCCACACTCAGAGTGCTGTGCTTCCACAGGTGTCAACTCTGCCTTTGCTCTCGCTCTTCACAAGGAAACGCCTCAGCGGGATTGTTTCTCTCTCCATCCAGTCCTAATCTGGAATCAGTGCATGATCCTTATTGCTCAGCTATAGTGCAATTTAAAAAAAGGCAGTGATGGGTGGCACAGAAAGCATTAATGTGTAATTCTGTTCCATACATATACAAGTATATGTATGTTCTGCAAGTTCTTTACAGCTTAGAAACTGGTGAGTGCCAGGATCCATTATATTTGTGACTCTGCTCTGTTTATGAATGGGAAAATCTGTTTTGTTACAGGGCATTGTGGTCCATTTTGGTCTGTCTGTGTGGCTGCATTAATATTTGAACCAGTGATGTCTGTGTGCTATAAACTCTCTAATCTTTGTTGTTTGTTATGGCAAAAATGGAAAAAATCTTGGTAGAAAATATGAAAGTCATAATGTTTGTTAAGAAAAAGAAAAGTCACCATATGGCTCAACAGATTTTAATTAATGTTAAATTGCCAGGGGAAATTTTGAAGGAAGTCAAATAAAAATCCTTTATTTTATAAATAAATGCTCAGATTTTGTTTTTGAATACATTTGTGGGGCAATTGGGACTACTAGGAAGCCCAAATACAGTAAGGGGAGTGCAGGGGCATTCTCAGAAATACAAAGTGCACAAGGTGATTTTGGAGAAGCTGGCAGCTACCTAGTTACTGCCAAAACCCTGGCACTTTACTGCCCCTGGGAGATGGTAGATATTTCATTCCTTTAAGCCTTACTGATATTTATGTCATCCTGCAAACTTAAAAAAACACTCTTAAATCACTGTCTGCGAAACCGCACAAGATAAATTATATAGATTCCAAGTCAACAACGGTTATTCTAACATTCTTCATGAACACAGTGATTGGAATGGTCTGTGGTTTCCATGATGGGAAACCAGATGGCAAGGCTAGGTCAAGATTTTTATTAGGAAAATCTTGCACTGAGAAACAGGCCTGCACACTCTTGTAGAAAAGCGAAGACATCCTCAATGTGTGTGTAACAGAGTATGCATTTGAAGAGTTTTAAATGCAAACTGGGGGGGGATGAGTTGCAGCATTGGAGGCGGCCGTAGCCTGTGATCTGCTTTATTCCTGTGGCTTCAGAAATGAGACTTGGAGGGGCCACTTTGGGGAACTTGTGCCTCTGAATGCCCAGCAGGTTGTATCCATCACTCAAGGGTGCATCTCAGATCTCTCTGAATCTGTGGGTGTTCCTCATGTGTGACAACAGATTGTGTTGCCAGCATCCACCAATAGCACATGTTTTGTCATAAAGACACAGATTTGGTGCTTTGTTCAGTAATAGATTAATGTCCTGGTGCATATACGTTGTATAAAACATCACTCTAATAGCTCATGTAACCATGGAGATAAGTAATTTGCATACATGGGAACTCTTTGGGTTCGTGTATCCCCAGTGCCTATATTTTATTAAGAAATAGATCTTTACAAACATAATTAATAATAAATATTTTCTTTAATGCTATTTTTTGCTAACTGAGAATAATTGGTCTAATTTGCAAAAACATGGAGCTGATTAAAAATTAACTACTGAAAATAACCTAGCTTATTCTTAGACTCAAGTGAGGTGCAAAAAGTGTCAAAATTAATATAGTAATAGCATTAAACTTTATCAATGACATACAATTAGGATTTGTAATATTGTTAGTTCTGACAGGTTCTAATTACACTTTATACTTTGTTTTCTAGTGGCAGTTATAAGGTATGAATTTCACAACCACACATTAGTGAAAGTGCTAATTATATTATGTGTATTTACACATTCCTTTCCTAGGCTAGAGTGCTTATGTGTGTTTAGGGAATACATATAAAGAAGCTTTTTGAGAATCTTTACGTGATTTAATAAGTAATAAATTTGAACAAGACACAATACAAAATTAATTTTTAAAAGCTAAAAGTTTTGCTAATGGCGCATATACAATGTGTAATTAAAAAGACTCGCTGTAGAAACCACCAGTCACAGTAACAAATGGCAATTAGATTGTAAATAGTGCGAGTAGAATACTAACAGCATAATTCTTCATTATGTTGGAGTCACACCAGTTTTATTCTCCTGTAACTCTGTGTCTCTTAGTAAATACCAGTGTAGAACTTGTCAGCAGAATGAAGAATAATATCACATTGTTATAGATTGTAACCAGCATAATTACCAACTCCCAGGCCCGTTTCAGTTGGAGTTTGGAGTGTCTCCAGAGAGGGAGACTCTACGCCCTCCTTGTGCAGCCTGCCACAGTGCTCTGCACCCTCAATGGGAAGAAGTTCTTTCTCATGTGGAAGTGAAAGTTCTTGTGGTTTAATTTATACGTGGGCTGTGCCACTCCTGTCCATATCTGAAATAAGTGCTGTGGAGAAATTGTGACTTCCTTGGGAAAGGCGAGCTCTGGGTGGGTTTGCATCGAGCTCTCCTTTCCCACGTGTAACGAGCTCAGCCAGAGCTGGTGCTGCAGTGTGCAGCCACTGAGAGAGGATGCAAGCCATGATCACAGAGTAACACATCATCCACATCGAATCATCAAATCAGAAGAACAGGAAATTGCCTCCCAGGAGGTCTGTCCTGCCTTTACCCTGTGTGGTTGTGTTTCTTAGCACCATAGTTACTGTTGTTTGTCCAGCCACCCAGTCAGTTCCTAGCACAGGAAGTTTTGTTTGCAGAGGGGCTGGTTTGGATGTGCAGTGACACTGCTCTCCACACAAAAATGCCTCATACAGAAAGCATCATCTGCTGGTGTAGACAAAGAAAAGAGGAGATGGTGTATCTTTCCACTCTCCCCAGGCACCTGATTGCAGATCCCAAGAAAGCTACAGGTCAGTGGCCAAATGGCCACTGCTCTGAAGTTTTCCTGAATTTGGAACCGGGTGTGCTTCTGCTGAAGACAGCACAAACCTCTCGCTGACTCCATTGAAACACTGTGTGGGTAAGAGCCTCATCTACACGAGTGCTGCAGAGTTGTAAACCAACCATTCCTCATTTATGAAGTAGAAAATGGCTTCATGGAAGATTTAGAATCTCCAGAGATACACTGGTACTGCCGCTGCTGTGATTGCAGTGTAGCACAAACATATTGGAATTGTTGATTCTGCACACCTATTGAAAGTCTTAAAGTGTGGAAAGTCCACAGCCTCACAGATAATCAGCTCAAATTCTTAATTATCCTACTATTTGAGTTTTTACTATTGACCTTACTTAAACATGCATTGATGAAGTGTATGACCTTTGTTCTATTTGCTTTAGACAAAATTGATGTGAAGAAGGACGTATTCAATTTTCTTTTGTAGCAGCTCTGCCCACATTTTAAGAAAATTATTGCATCTTCCTGTAATTTTCTCTTTTCCAAAAGAGTAAACAATGCCAGTTCCTTAAACCTTATCCCACAGGTTGGGTTTTCTAAGTCTTGATCATCTTTTTTGTTACTTCTCTTAGACTGGTTTACGTTAGTAATGCTGCAAACTGGACAAGTACCAGAAGAAACTCTTTGTGTGTGTTGCATGCAGTATTTCTGTTTCTGCATCCCTCCATGCAGCATTGCAATATCAGGATACTGTTGAATGGTGTTAATCTTGTTATTCTCTTACTTTTGGTGATATCACTGAACCATTTTCTTAGTCATTGTGTTTTTTGTGGTTGATTAGTCCTACCTAACTTTAGAATTTTGATGCTGTTCTTAACCACTTGTATCCTGCTTCTTCAAAACCATTTCTCCACTTTATCTAGATGATTTTAAATTTTGAGCACATCCTTGTCTTACTCTCCTATGGTTTCTCTAGATTTATGTTCCCTTCAAATTTAACTAATATGTCTTCTATTCCTGTAGCCGAATCGTTAATCAAAATATACTGAATTATATGTTGGAATGCCACTCAGGAAAACCCTCTAGTTTGACAGTGACTCATCAGTAACAGTTTTCTGAGTAGAGCTAAGCAATCATGTAAGTGGGATTTTTCTAGACTATGTTTTTCACCCAGCTCTTTATGACTATATCGTAAAATTCTTATTAAATATACCTCCTGTGTTTTGCCTGCCTGTAATACCCACGGCAGTATTGTACAGAAAAATCAGTTTTCAATGCTGATTACACCTCCTCCTGTTTTCATCTAGGTATTAAAACTGTTTCTTTGTTGATTACAGTATTTCTGCTGTAACTAGAAGTAAGCTTCCTAGCTCTTTACTCCCCTATTTTTAGTGCTAAGCACTGTGTTTGTACCTGTTCATAAGTTCTGTTTAATGCTTTTTGCTTCTATCTATGCTCAGAGTATCTCAGGGTGAATTTGATCAGGTGGAGTATTCTGAATACAACTAACTTGCCTAAATGCTTTCAAGCCCGTGTTTTCCCATCACTGGTGTTAGGTGTATTATACTTCCAGCCACATCAGACCATCTTAGGTAATCGAAAAATATTTTTTTGCTCAGACACCAGTCGTATTTTGACTTCGTATAGCTCACTGGAAGTTCCAAAATGTGTTTTACAAGCTGCATAAGGATGCAGACATTTATGTACTTCAGGCTCCTGATGCCTGTGGTGGGATGGGTGACAGTATCTGGCCTGGCTGTGATTTACAGCTAGCTTCAGTAAATCTGCACTGCATTGCCATTACATCAGTAAACACATAAATTTACCCTAAAGTAGGAAAAATTGCTTAGATAGAAATCTTTCTTATAGAGTTCACAAAAGTCTGGCTTTAATGGTTTAGGATTGCTAAAAGTGTTTCTGCTGTACTAGTACCTAACACAGGCTGGCCCTGAAATTAAAGGAAGATTTGAAAGGATTTTCTTCTATTCGTTCTTTTTTTTGTTGTTGTTGAGTACAAAAGTTCTCTTCAGAACTCAAAGTGAAAATTTGGCTCTTTAATTAGATTTTATCCACTGTTGGTTGCTGGTGATACAGATGAGACATAGTCCTCTCACCATATTAACTGCTTCACTGCTTGTTGTACTTCACAAACCTTCAGAAATTACTGGATTCAGCAGAGCATCCATTTAGAGCCACTCCACATGGTTGCTGACACAAGGGACTTCCTGGCAGCAAAAGGTTTAATGTTGCTGTATAAATTCAGGGTAGGCAGCATGAAAAAGATATGAGAGTACTTTGTACCTCTGATCCTGTTCAGTATAAAAGAAATAAGGATTTTTATTGAAGTAAGAATATTCTTACTCACTGGAGAGGTACTGCAACACAGAAGAGTTAGAAAACCCAAATACCTGGATGTTAAGAATTGTGTTTAAACTACAGATCTCGAGGCATTTTGGAAGTAAGTGCTGTTATGAGCATTTTGTGCAGAGAGAGAAAGAGTTGGGGAAATTCCATCGCTGACTGTGGAGGTTGTTAAACAGCTACCATCCAAGTTGAGACATTTTATGATCAGCAGTTCCAAAAGCATTCATCAGGGAGTATTCAAGGAACTGCTTAAGAATGTCTCTGGACTGTTAATGTTGGTTTTTATTAATTGATACAGCACTGGGAAGGCAAATGCTGTGCCAGAATTTTAAATGGGATGACTTCATAATTACAGGCCTTTCAGCCTGGTGCCAATCTCTGGCAAAATAATGGAAGACCGATACGGGATATTATTAGCAAAATAATCAGGAATAATGTAATATATGGCTGTTCTTATTGGTTTATGGAAGATATATCTTGTTGGACTAACTCAATAACTTTCTTCTGATATATGAGATTTGGTTGATGAATGTTGTAGAGCTGATGTAATGGACTTTCTTGGGGCATTTGTCATGATACCACACAACCTTTGATTAAGAAATGAGAATAATGCAAATTCAACTGGGCAACATATAAAAAAGACCTAAAACTGCTTATCTGGTAGTTTTAATATGCAAAGTGGGAATTATTATCTAATAGAGTCCCTTAGGGATTGTTGGGTCATGCTCTGTTTCCCATTTCTTTTAAAGACTGGAAAATTATTTTAAAAATAATTAATGGTAAATTTATGTAGATGGAATAAATTTTGGGACTTTGGAAATAAATGTAGTGCATGAAGTGATTAATAAATCATATACACTTCAGTAAAACCAAAGGTAAAGCCCTGTCCTTTGCAGGGCAAGGAATCGGACTTTGATGATCTTTATGGATCCCTTCCAACTCAGGCTATTATATGGATCTTTGACTCTAAATTATATTTGCAGAATGAATGACTGACCTGAGAAATAATAACTGAAAGGTATGTGGGACATCTTGATAGATAGCTGGGGGAGTGTAGGGTTTTACTTTCACACCAAGGGCCTAGAGGTGGCCTAAAGAGTAACTTGCAGCAGTACTGGTGAAGCTATCCCATGTCAGGAGTGATGTGATAACTTCACCAACAGCTGAGTCCGTGTGAAGATACAGATTCATGTGTCAGGAAGGAATAAAGAGAATGATTAATGAACTGGACATTTTGTGCAGCAAGATACTCAAGGACTTGAACCTGTTTAGTTTAAGCAGAGGTAATTTGTCCCAGCCTGTGTCTACATAAGGCACAGAATATGAGGTTGGAAAGCTTTGACATAGCAGTTATAAGGAAATAAAATGGTGTCAAGTTGGAAGCTCGGCAAAGGTAGACTCTAGGTGCACATTTCTGTAATAATAGTAATAAACTGTTGAAATTGTTATTAAAGGATCATTGTGGGTTCTCTGCCTGAAATTTTTAAAATCAGGATTCCTTGCGTTTTATTTTTTCTGGAAAATATATTCTACTTCAAGTAGGAATTGGTTTAGACTGAACCTATAGTTGTGTTATGGGAACATTGTGTTGTGTTATTGATCGTTGTGTTATTGATCATTGTTAGAACAGTTTTTGTCATTTCCAAACTGATTTACTCAAGACTACCCAGTGGGACACCAGCAGGGTAGTACCTGTTCCTGCTGATTCCCAGCCTAGGGTGTTATCCTCTATAACACACAACTTTCTACTAAATAAGAGAAAGGCTGGGATTTCTTAAATATATCTTCTTTTACACATGCATGTGCGTGTGAGAGTCCTGCTTCCATGCTTGGTGTGGGAGGTTGAAGGGAGCTCTTTCCCCATCTGTGCACCTTGCCCAGGAACAGTTCTCAAGCTGTGCTTTGTGCTGGGTGAGTGCAGCAGCGTGGAAACCCCACCCAGGGCCAAGCTGAACCTCAGTCTGTGGCCTCTAGACAGCTGATGTCACTCTGGGAAGCCTCTTCTTGAAAGCCAGGGCTGATCTCCCTCATACACCCCGTATCAGATGAAGAATGTGCTTTCCTCAGTTCCCTTGGAGCCATCAAAGCTTTTTTCATTACAATTTTTGGCTTTCCTATGCTGCACTGGCTCCCAAGTCATTACTTTCCTCTGCTGAGTGGGAAGTTCGTGTTTCAGATGCTGATTTTTCATAATGCATGTTCAATTTCAATCCTTAACAATATTTTTTATTAATGATGAGTCTTTCTTTTTTTTCTTAATTTTCTTTTTTTTTTTTTTAACTGAAATACTGTGTCAGTTAAATAGTTCCTATCACACACATCAAGAATTGTTTGCTGACACATGGAAAATGTGTACCACCAAAAAGGAAGGATACAGAAAGACTCTTCTGAGACCTGACCATGTGTCTGTCCCACCAGCTCAGAAGGCCAAATCCTTATGTCCTTGCTCAGATGTTTGAATATGAGAGGTGCTCTGAAATTTTTCAGTCCAGCTGGGCCAGTTCCGGAGTGATTCAGCATCACTCCTTAAGTCATTTGGTATTCTTTATGTTTGATGTAGAGTCATGTGGAGAGGAAGCACAAGGATCTCTGTATTTTACAGCATTTCACAGCAAGAAAGGCAGCCATGCAGAGAAATGTGTACATCACCTCGTTGATAAGAGAGCAGATCCCCATTTTTCCAGCACAGGCTGGTGGAGGGAGCTGTGATGGACACCTGCCAAAGGAAAAGCTGCAGGGTCACCAGTTATGGTTATACACCGGCTTCAGTTCATCTTTTATTCTGCTGTTACAAAAATAGCAAGACAGGATTAATAGCAAGGAAGTAACTCTTAAATAGCAGGAGTTTGTAAATGTCAGACTCAGCTTGTCAGACTAGACTGCCACAAACAAATTCTGCTGCATTTTTCTTTATGGATTTTCTGTCATTCACAAATAACCTGTTTCAGGCTCATTATTTAATGGTTCCAGGCATATTCATAAGAGAGATATTCATTTTGACTACAGAGAGGGGAAAAAAGGCATCTTTTTTTTCAGTTGCTAAGAAAACAGTCATCTTAACATATTGGGATGTGTAGATGGTAGCAGACAAAGTTTGACTGGGGTTCTTTGACAAAGAGAGAATGAAAAGCTCGCTCTGGATTTGAAATTTCTTTAAAGAATGTACATCAGCAGCAATCAGGTCTAACAGGCTGAGATAGGGTGAGAATAATCATTTACATCTTATGCTTATGTGAGGAGTAGCTCTGTAAAGCAAGTGATTAAAGTGCACCGCTGGGCTCTGAAGTCTGTCTTTTGAAAAGCTGATTCTTTGAAAGCTGCCTTCTAGTTTGTCAGTGTCAGGGAAACTAGTTTTATTTTAGGAATTCTTTCATGTCTATATGATAATATAAGACTCTAGTGCAGGGGAAATGTTTTTACTTTGACTTGGGGACAATTTGACTACCAGTCCCAATTGTCAAGAACAGAATAAAAACTCCACTGGACTACGAAGAGGTTATTTTCAAAGCAAACATGACTGATACAATAACACAAGACTCAGAGAAAGGCATGGGATTTGCAGTTACATATCTCTCGGTGCTTTTGTAAATCTAATCCCAAAAAATAAGCCCTTCTCATTACAACCGTGTAAGAGAGATTCTGCACAGTTGTGCAACTGTATAGAGCCTAAAAATAAAGCTTTAAAGGACAGTTGTTACAAGTTTTCACTGTTCACTTTTTGTTTACTTTTAAAGTGAATATTTGATTCTCAGTAATGATGAGAAAAATTTTCATAATTTTAAAGAAGAAACACTTTCTCTCTTTGTCAGGGATGTTACCTTCTCATGTAAACTGAGGGCTTAGACCAGGAATTTATAGAATCTAATCTTTCCTAGCACTGTTTCTCTTTAAATTTATCACTAGCACAGCCTCCCTACTGCTGCTTTCTCAGTTGTAATCTGGGGCAGGGTGTGTGCATGTCATTAACTGCACAAGTCCCAGGGCCAGCAGAGAGTTATAAACTCTGATAAAAAGCTGTTACTGACAACTCATTTTAGTGGGGGATTTCAGATTCAGAAAGTAGCAAGAGCAGATGTGATCAGGAAAAAAAGCAATGCCTAACAGATACAAAACCACAGAGCTACAAGTACAAACAAATCATTGTGTTGCGCTCACTTTTATCGTGACAGACAACCTTTCACTACAACAATACACACACAGCAATAAAAGCTGGAAAATCCTGGAGCAGATCAGCAGCAGGGATAAATTCTCACAGCTCCATGACAACAGCATTGTGATAATTTATACCTGATAAAGGCCTGCTCTTTACAGAACAACTCCACCTCTTTTGGAGTGGAATTCATCTTTTTGCAGAGAGGTATTTACCTCCTCTGGTGTAGGCTTAGCAAGTAAATCCTGCATGAGGGGTTGGAAGGCAAATAGGTCTTGTGCTGCTTTGCTGCATCAGAGTGTTTCACCTGCTGTGTTGTTGCGTTGTTCAGATGAATGATTCGGCCTCCAAAGAATTCCTAATAGGGAAGGCTTTGCTAACTAATGTGAAAGTCAGCTGGTGTCCCTTGAGGTGCTATAATTAAGATACAGCAGATGTTGAAACTTTTCTTCAGAAGGTACTAGTGATTAAGATATCATGTGTAGTCAACATATGCATTTGCTTAGATACAAGGGAGAAAATAGGGATTATGTGAGATCCCTGTTTCATGAGGCAAGGAGGAAGATGCAGTGTGTGCTGGGAGATTTGTTTAGACAAGCTCATGGCAGAAGAATTAACTTGGGAAGCGTTTGGCTGATCAAGAGCAAAAACGTCGCTGACGTGTGGAAGCTGGAGGGCATGTAGAGAATTTGTACTTTGGCAAAAGAACTACTTGATAGGTCCAAGGAGGAGACAGCAGCCTAATTTTTTAATGCATTCCCCTTTACTCACTGTATTTGGATCGCTGCATATCATCCTGCTTTGCTCTCTAACCAAAGGAATAGATGGAGGCACTTTGGAGAAGAGTTTGGGTCTTGTCTTTCTCTCTCTACTTCGGAAGCTCCCAAATCTCTCATCCTTCTCTGAAGTGTGGAGTGATTTCACCTGAATGTTTGCATTATTTTCTGTATTATTGCTTGTCTGCTGTTTCCTTTTCCTAAAGATACATTGCCTAGTTTGTATCTGCTCCTTGTGACAGGGTGTCTCTTTCTGATGTGCTCAAAATCCTTCCAGCAGCTGACTCTGGAATACTGATATTCCAGTCTCAGTGCCTCTTCATAAATCAGAGCACGGAAATTGCTGCTTAAGCACTGTTTATGCAAACTTTGGTTCAGAAACTGAGTGGCGTTTCTGTTAATGATTCATAAAATGCACTTAGACTGTATAATATTGAAGTCATTGCTCCAATGATGGATAAAGAGACTCTAAGGTGTTCAATTAAAGCTTCACAATTCTTCTCGTGGTAACAGGTTGTGTTATCACACTACGAGAACTGTGAAGTGAGTTAATAGTGATCAAAACATCTGCTGTACCTGCACTTCAGCTTTTCTTACATTACTGGCATGTTAGCCCTGCTGTCTTGCCTAAATTCCAGTTAAAAAAATGGTGTTCTGCCTGCCTTAATTGCAACTCCTTCTGAAGCACTCAGCCCTCTTTCAGCTCCCCTATTTATCCTTTATTTCTGTTCCAACCTGTTGAGCAGTTACTGGGGGCTGTCAGGCTGTGGAGCTCTAGCCATGATTCCTACATGATAACCTACAAGTTAATTTCACAGCACCTTCTTAGGACAAAAAGGAATACATGAGTTATTCCTTCCCAGCAGAGCTCTGTAATTTCAGATAAAAATCTGAAGGACTAAGATCAGCTATGTGAATGTTTCTGGAAGCTCTGCTGGCACTGTGCATTCAGTATGATTTTATATGTGTGCCAGTTGAAGTAAATAAATTAAAATATTTGCAGAGCTAAAAACCATTTACAAAATTACATGACAAAACCACCTGTAATCTCTTTGAAGCGTGAACTGCAGTTCAACAAAGGTGTCATTCTTCTATTCTAACTAATATAGCAAAAATGCTTTCAATTTTTGTGACGTTTTTCTCTTAAGCACTTCAAAACATTTTAGACGTTTTAGAAGTTACTATCATCATCATTTGAGAGGGGAATGTGCTGAATCTCAGAGGAAAGTTAAATTAATTGGAGAGGAAACTTCGAAGTATTGACAACTTCAGTTTTGAAATCATCTTCTTTCTGAAATGTAAAATCATTTGTCATTGAAGTAAAACTGTTCCCAAAATATGACTTGCATTTTTGAAAGGGAGTCAGGAGAGTGTTTATATAAGCCCAAAAATGCCTAAATATCTTAGATATGGCTGAAGCCATTTCTTTAGGCTGAGGAGTGATCACTTAATCACTTCCTGCAATCAATAATTACAACCAATTTTTACTTGGCCCTCGTGTAGAAACTGAGCTGTTGACAGAAATAAAAGATGGTTAAATGTTTCCTTTAAAAACATGAGTAGAGATAAGTTAAATCTGTATTGTTACCTCTTGAGACCTTTTTCCTTTAGTTTTGGGGTTTTTTAACCAGATTAGCCTAATGGGTTTGTGACCTGTAACTGTCTCTTAAGCTGGAGGGAAAAGTTTCTGGTTTTGCTTGCCCGAAAATGCAAAGCCTAATGACTGACAGAAGAAACACATCTTATCTTAAACTAAAAGTACTTCTTGGTTCAGTCAGGAACTTAACAGAGGAGTGAGAGTGTTGAATTTTGGCTTCAAGTAAACTGCATCTATTCCTCTATCAGCTTTGAATTTTTAGATCTTAGTCATGAAGGGAAGGACTTAATTGAGAAGACGGGACTATATCCTGTACTTTCACTTTCTGTATTTCCAGAACAGACTTTCCTCCAACTTTGCTCCGTGGCCTTGGGCTTCCTCTGTAGCCAAAACACAAAACACTATCACAAAGTGACTTTCTTCTGGTAGGTGACTTCTTCTTTCTCTTCTTGTCCATATTTTAGCTTTATTCACTGTATTAGCATGCTACAAAAATTCACATCTTCAAGTGATTCTGCTACAAGGTGCCACAATGTCCTGCTGGGGTCACAAAACAAAGCTGACACTGAGATACATATGGTCTTTGTTGGAGAAAAATAGGGAAAGTAAAAGACAATAATGTGGTTATCTAAGTCAGTGATGAGGTTCATGCAGTGCTGTGCAACTTAACTACGAAGATATCTTGAGAATCACAGCCAGATGTTTCAGAAAGATCAATTTGTTCTCTAGAAAGAAGAGAACAATTACATCATATCTGAGAATAAATGTGGGAATTGTGAAGCTTCAATTAATTCAATTAATTGAAGCTTTCCCTCTTACTAGTAATGCTTGCATGTTTTATAAACTTAAAACTCGCTTTCTTGGAGGGCCTTGATGTGCCTTTGAATTTAACTCCTATTTCAGACCTCAGGAAAAGTTGCCCCATCTGAAAGCTTTTCTAGTTTTTACAGCTACTCTTCTTGGTCTGAGAAAAAGAGCCAGCTCTGCTTCTTGTCCTAGATTGAGTGTGGCTGTAGCAGCATTTACCACTGCTGTGGTAGTGTTGAGAACTTCAAGTACGTGGGGTTTCCACATCCTTGAAATTACAAAATTCAAGCTTATTGAAAACCTGAAATGCTTAAACACAACACAAGATAGTTTAGAAAGCTGGTAAAGGATTTAATTTCTGTTGTCACAGGATGGACTGTTCATTAACAGTAAAAAGGGTGAAAAATCAATTCTGTATGTTCATGCAATTCTTCATGTTCATTGGCATATCAGAGACCTTAATGAGCTGTCTCTGGCACTCAGACATGGATTGAATGAACAAGTTTATAGAGCTATAAGTAATATTTAAAGACCTATAGTTCCTATAAGCCAGATATCCAGTGTGTGCTGGTAATTTCACCTTAAAAGAACAAAGAAATTCGCCGTGATGCTCTGCAGTGCAGCTTTGGGTCGTGGTCACTTTTCAAGTCCTTTATCTATTCAGATCTCAGTGAACAGCTGTAAGGACAGATCAGCATCTAAACACATGTTAGAGATGGGTACCAAACTGTGATGGAAACATCAGCTCTACTGTGCTGAAAGAATGGAAATCATGGAAAGGAAGTGGATTAGGGCTTTATGGTAACAAATAAGGCCTGTGTTGTCCTGGGCTCATTGACCAGCAGTGAGCTGGGGTGGTCTGTTAAACTCTCTGCTTGCTGTTCTGTGATGTAACACTCAAGAACATGTCAAAAGAGAAGAATCCACATCCTTTTGATCATAAATCCTGAGCTTTTCTGAGCAGGGACCTGGAACATTTGCTGTTTTGTGAAGAGCGAGGAACACAAGGTCCTTTGTAAATAATAAATGATAAAAATAAAGCATGAGTAACCGTGCTGTGAAAAGAGAGCAGTAAATGCATTGAGAAATATCAACTGCAGGACCAGGATTACCTAATGAGATATAATTTATTATTTGTCATTTAACTTTAGAGTTTTAACTCCTGAATCGAACTACATAATTCCTAAAAGAAGGGCTTCTACAAAACTAGCTCTTAGAAAAATTTAAATATGGAATTCAGGTAGGATTTGTCAAAAGCTAGAAACAATTAGAAAAAGGTGATGAGAAAAATACAAAATGTGATAAAACACAGTTTAAACAAAAGAATGAAGTTTGAGTTCTGTCTACTTACAGTCTGTCAGTAAAATTGATGAATTTTTGTGGGATATGCAATGCTCTGTGATGATCTTCTGAACAGTACTGAATGTCTCTGTCATAGGACATGCATTTAATAAAATTTTTTCCACAGAGTAAACTGGTGTTTTGAGCAGCTGTTAGAGTTTGCCAAGGGTGGCATAGGGATGAGAATAATATATGTATTTTATAAATCTTATTTTTATTTTCCTTCAATTCATAAATTAAGAAATTAACTTTATAAAGTATCCTCTGGCAGGTCAGGTTTATGTGACAGCAGAATCATGAGAAATTTGTACATGTTGAAGATGTATTCCAGGCAAAGTTATACAATTCAGGAATTTTAATGTTTAAAATTTTTCTCAAAAGTAAAACCATTTTTGTGGTTGAGGATTTTAATTTTTTTGTTTCTTCACAAAGACCAGAGTTCTCTGTAGAACTGGCATCTTTTATTGCAACTTCAAAATGAAATTCAGAGACTCCTGTCCTGTAAATATTTTTTATAACCTAAGGACAGAACTGATCCTCTCCGTGAACACCAAACACACCACTAACTTCTTTCAGTAGTCACCTTAACCATTTTTTCTTTCCCATGCTAGTATGGAATATATATTTTCAGGATCATATTATAACAATGTCATGATAAAAAAATTATTGATTTCTTAGACAATCTCTTTATTAGAATAAATCTAACTTGCCTTTCCAAGTCCTGCTCTGAGTTCCAGCCTCTGAGTGATCCCAGGAGGCACAGAGCTCCAGAGATACTCTGTGATAGATTTTCATGTGTCACTTCAGTGTCTCCACTCTTTATTTCTCTGTATTTTAGAAAAATAGCACAGTAACACAACAGTATTAATATGGCTTCCTGCTCTATCAGCAACACCTAATCTGTCTTATCTTAAGTGATCTCCACATGCATCCTTTTATTATCATCTTCTGCACCAGAAAGAAAATACAGTTTTTATTATTCTGCTACATCCTATTGGCACTTCATGTATTTCTCTTCAAAGTCTGGTGACACGTGTGTTCCATGTGTAGCAAGAGGTCATCTCTGTCTGTAAATCTATCTATCTATCTATCTATCTATCTGTCTATCTAATCCATCAGAAGAGGAGAGAAAGGGTAAAGAAGAGAGTGATTGGCAATGGAAATAATTATATTTTTTTTGTGGCAAACTTTGGCACATTCTTGATAGGCAAATCTATCCCATTAAATCTTGACAGAGGGATGTGTCAGCAGAATTTCCCCTAATTGTTTGGTACCCACAAAGTGATCCGTACTGCAGGCACCCCATAGCACCTGATGAGTTTGAAGGCTGGGAACAGTGCAGTGATGCTCTTTTTCCTGTAGAAGTTCCCTGTGCAAGTTTTGGAGCAAGATCTTTAAGAATATTGCCAGCAAATTCACTGTATTTGTATGCTCATACAAGACCATACTAATGGGAGAGAGCAGCTTTGTTCCATGAAAAGTACTTCCAGGTGATGGCTTTACTCACAGTGACAGGCAGTTGTGATGATCCAGAAATAATTCTCAGGACTGGAATTTTTTTTTTGCAACAATTAGCTGTAGTCTGCAGAATTCTTCACTGAGGGTTAGAACCAGAAAAAGCAGAGCTGACTAATGGAGCAGTGTGTAAGAAGCGATATAGAGGTCATCTACCCATGGAGAACTAGAAAATGGTGTTCCACATTCTTTTAGCAGAGCAGCATTTTAGAGAGGAGTCGGGTATTTTTCCACCAGACTATATTTAATATTCCAGAGTGCGAGCTTTTCGTCTGAGTTCGAAATGTCTGACTATGGGAGATATTTAGCTATTTCACTGTCTCCCACCTAGAGCTGGGAACACTGAGGATGTGCAAAACCCTTGGCAGCTGCTGTCATCTGACAGAAGGGTGCTTGACTTGAGAGTGTGATGGTCAGTGTTAGAGATGAGCAGTGTCAGACAGTGAAACGGGCCTGCAAAGTGACTGGCTTCATTTTCAGTCCAGTACTTGCCTACAGCTGGTTTTTCTATTTCATTTTAACCAGGTACCACGGAGCCAGGGTATGGCTCTTCTCACTGTTGGGAAAACTGGTAGGAAAGACCCTAAAAGCTTAAAAAGAAGGTTGCCTTGGACTGTAGGAGAGTTTCAGGGAGCTGTCTGGATGTGCTGGTGGTTTTTAGAAAGCTTAATGATCAAGAATTGCTATGACAGCTATTTCAGTCATAGACAGGCTTGCTCTTTACACCTTACAGCCCCAGAGCTGTGCCCAAAATAGCTGTTTGCATGTTCCAGGCAGGAAGTAATTTGAGTTTGGTGATGAGGTGAAGGGCTGTGTTTTTTGTCTGTTTCTCTGTTTTTCTGATGCAGAGGGATGAGTCCTGGTAGGCACATGGCTCTAGCACAGTGTCCCAGTCCCCTGCTTGGTGACAACTGGGGATAATTCTCATGCTAAGGAAATGAGTAATAAAAAATAGGCTGAAAAAGGCAAATGAAATAAAAGTGATATATTTGGGGCAGTTCTATCCAAAAGACCAAAAAATTAAATATGTGGTAGCTTATTAGGGAGCTAACTCATATTGCTCTTTCTTATAGCGCAGGGACACGGAAATCAGATATGAACTAGATGTTAAATTAATGGAGGTTAAAGCCAACAGTTTTAGCTGATCTAATTTTCCATTGCATAATACAGAAAATCTCTCTTTTGGGGGTTTCTTTTGAAGGTGAGCAAGGGAAGTGGAATGAGATGTGTCCTTGAGGTTTCTGAAATGTCAAACCTTGAAGGCTTCATATACATTCCTCTAAGATGTACAATGGTATACAGGCTCTTTCTAATAGCAAATACCAGAAGATGTGAATGAAAAGTATAAAGTTTTGTTAAGTAACTAAAAGTTAGACAATTGTTCAAACCAAAGCAAGGACTACAATTGCAGAAGGGTGAATGTAATCAATGGGAAGATCCTACTCTGTGAAATGACAAGAAAAAAAACAAATCTAAGTGCTAGACCTGTTATTTCATGCAAATGGAACAATGAGAGATGAAAGAGTTCAACCATGAAAGTCAGGAAATAGAATTAGAGATGAACCTGAGTGAAAAACAGCAAGGAAGCACAATAGAACAGAGATGAAAAGTGATGATAAGCAGATACAATCAACAATATAATGGTTCTGAACTAAACAAAATCTGGAAGGAGACAGTCTGGAAATTGCAGTAGGTTTCATATCCTTTTCTCTGTGAAGGATGTGACTAACACAGTAACAAAGATGTTACTTGAAATGATTAAGATTCTAAGGGCAAGTCTGTTTTCTGAGCTGCCACAGCGTTTACTTGTTTCTGCAGAAGCAACTACAAATTCCTGTGCCATGAGCAGGAGACTCAAACCAGTGCAAATGTCGTTGTTATCAATGTTAATCCAGCATTGATTGTGGCTCTGAAAATGCTGTGCTAAGACGCTTTAGCAAAGGGGCCAAGAAACATTTCTGGGGCTAATTGTGCAGTAACTTGTTTAAGGCAAGCCCTCTCCTAATCAGCTCTGTTAGAGATAGACTAAGGCCCTGCATGATATGGTTTTATAGAATTATCTTTTCAAGCCAAGAGGCATGAGAAATCAGACAACCTGTTTAACACATGCTAGAAAACCTCATTTAATAATTCCTGTGTGCTGCCTACAACTATATAAGTATAAACGTACGTGATTAAAGCCTGAAAGTAGTTAAATGAAAATAACAGGAGGAGGAAGAGCCAACTGCAATCTTTGACTCACAGGATTGCTGTGAGCCATCAGTCTGGTGCACCCATGAAACAAAGTAAAGAACGACTTGAGATGTATGTCAGGCAAGAAATCTCCAGTAGAACTGTGACAGAAATGTCATTTTATAAGGCGTTAGAGAGATCTGATTTGGAAAATCGGGAACAATTCTCATCACTCAGGTTAAAAAAAAATGACTTGCAGGCAATATAGACATCTTTGTTTTTAAAAGGAGGGCAAAAGAATTGAGCTGCCAAAATGAAGATGAAGTGTTGCCATGGTTATAACTGAAGCTGCTCTGGACTGCTCTTCATCTTGGGGTTGCAGCATTAAAGCACCATGAAAGAACTGTCCTCTACTAAACTCAGCAGCATCACCAGCCAAGCCAGAAAACACCATATACAGAGATGTGAGCTACATACAAATACATTTTGCCAGTATTTTTTTGAGTTATAGTGGGTATCTACATCACTGGCTGTAATTACTGTTCCCTTCTAAATATCTGATTTACCTTCAACCATTTACCTGGTGTAATCAGTCCTTAAATAAATGCAATTTGCCTTGTTATTTTTTCATGCAACTAAATTTGCACAAAATAGGTTCACACATAGACCAGAATATGCAATAGCTCTGCATTAGGAGACTTGGCACTGCAGGACTTTAAAACTGTCCAATACTCAGTAGTTCCTTTTGGTGACAAAAAGAGCGTGATATGAGGCTTGAAAACTTCTAAAAAGCTTAAATTTTTCTGAACAAAGACATAATTTGAAAAAATGCTGCAAATCTCTTAAACTTTCCAGTTCTGAGCTTCCTTGTCACTTAAATGGAGTTACAATTCATGACAAATTTTCTGGCTCCAGTGGATCTTCGCTTAGAATTAGACAGGTTCTGAACAAGGCCCAATGATTAATGTTTCAAGAAAATAAATAATTGCCAAGTATTATTAATTTAATTTCTCTACAGTATTTATACACATTTTTCATAATTCTGAATCAGAATCTCTTTTCATATAGAAAAGCTTTGCAGGAGACAGAGGTAATGACATACTTCACACACATACCTTCTTAATGTATGCAAATTATTGTGTTTATAGAAATTACACACAGCCACTGCAATCTTACAAACCCCTTCAAATTAAAATGAAAGAAAATTACTTTAAAACAGCCTTGTTCATTGAGCATTTATCTTTCCACTAGAGAAGAATATAAAGTAAAAAAGAAACTCAGAAAAGCCAGAGGCATGAGCAGAACTTCTTATCACAACAAACGATCCAACTACTTATGAGATTCTAGTTCTGAGAATCAATGAATAGTGACAATATCTTGTAAGAAGATTGCAACACTTAATATTAAGTTTTCTTATCTTCCTAAGGACCGAATCCTGGCTCTTGGTAAAATCACTGAGAGTTTTGTTAATACCTCTAATGAGAGCACGACCAAACCTCAAGAGCCTAATTTGAAAGCGTATTAGCTTTCCTGAGCGTTACCATGAACAAGTTCAAATTAGTTGCATCACACTATGGTATAAAAATCTGTGCTTGCCTTTGTCTCTTTGTGTCTGTGCATGCATGTATGAAGGAGCTTTCAGTTCTATAAAATATGATATGTTTTCAGTGCAAAAAGCATTCAGTTCTATAAAAGAAATTTGTTTTCAGTGACCTTTTGAACAGCAAGGGGAACAGGCTCAGCAATCAGTTAAGCTCCCATTTGACATCCAATAGCTTTTCATCAGTTTTAGCAGACAAAAGTGCCACAGAGCAGTTTATTGTTTCTTTTACATAAATTATCATTTTTAGAAGCTGTGCTTTTGGTGTGGTATATCTGATTTTATGGGAGGAGGATGCATGTCTGGATTCTGTTCTTGTTGCTTCTCTGTTTATGCATGGATAATATAATCTGAAATGCTACCAAATTCAAATAAATAACTTTAAATAGTTGTATACCTATGGGACAACAAACTACTTGCTTTATTTTCAGAAGGCTCTTTGAGAACTTTGAGAATGAATTGGAAAAAAACTTTTCAGTGAAGACTTGAAGCCTTGCTTGAAGCCATGGAGGAATCACAGAGATACTTCTTGGTGTGAACTGCTGTGGAGTCAAAACTCTATTTCATGTGCCCAATGTTATATAAGCAAAATCTATTTTAGAAAGGCTACAATGTTTAAATATGCAGTACAACATATGAGAAATACAAAATTATTAAAGAGGGATCACTATTTTGTAAACAAGCTGTGAATATCATTACAGCCTTTGCAGAAATTAAAAGGTTATATTGCTCTACAGAGTTTTAGGGAGGATGTTACGTAACTGCTTGGTGCTTTCGCTCTGTTTGTCAGTCTGTGAATCTCCTCTCTTGCAGCATTTGCACAGAACTGATTGGAATATGAACTGATTTTTCATGCATTCACTCTTTTATAGCTATAACAGGGTCTCTGTGGATGAGTGCACGCTCCAGTTCAGGGGTCTGGGTAAAAGGTTGTTCCTGGCTTAAGGACCATGAAACAGGCATGGATGTATGTAATTGGGTAGTTTGCATGCATAAAAATGCAAGTCAGAAACTGCTCTGGTTTGTGCATCATTCTTTGTCCTCAGAGAGGCTTTTTATCATTTGTAACTTCCTCCTGGGTACTGCCCCACATGCATTTCCTAACTACATACCCTGAAGCAAAGAGAGATGCCCAAGAAAGGATGGGAATCTTGAGAAATGCTGAATAGCTCCAAGCTTTCCAGGAACTCTTTTTCTACATGGGGAAATCCTGCAGGTTTTTAGGATTGTTTTCTGTCACCAGAACAACATCCACACCCTACTGTGCATTTCTGAAGCTGAATATCAGGATATCTAAGTGGGGCTGAACTGCTGCAGGCAGTAGATGTGTGTTTGAGGAGCACAGTGTGCTGTCACTAAAGAAGGGTTGCATTACCATCTGGCTGGTGACCCAGTGTATAAAATAACTGTTTGCCATGTACCATATGCTTGTTTCTGGAAGCTTAGTAGCCAGTGGAAATCTGAGACCAGAAACTGTCATGTTGAAAGAGCAGGGAGTAATTGAAATCTACCTGAGGCTGGTTCACCTGAGGACTGTGTGCTTCCACTCCTTCAGCAGCTTTGTTCCCAGTGCACCAGGCTGAAATGCCACATTACTGCTCGTGTCAGTGGGAATTATGTGTGCAGCAATGAGAAGTCAGTGTTACAAACGTGGCTTTTCAGTGTGGGCTTCTGGTTTTTGGCGGTTTTAAACCTTATTTTGTATCCATGGACCAAGTTAAGATTTGTTCTGCATGAGTTTCTAAAGCAAGGAAGTAATATCCAGCAGCACAGGCAACATATGATGAGCCAGGAAATTGCAGCTCCATCCTGGCTCTGCCACTGGTTTGCTGCTGTGTGACTTTAGAGAAGACATCCAGTGTGAGATTCAAGTGAGTGCGTTCACCCGAATCAGTGATCCTGACTCCCAGTACAGACTGAACTAGTACAGGCATTGGGTTTAGGGCATAATTCATTTCACCCTGAAGCAGATCTCTGCATCCTATTCATTTCCCAGAAAAATAAAAGAGTGCGTTAGTCTAAAAGTGTTTCAAGCCATGTGAGAGAGTCACATCTCAGCTCATACAAAGTACATGACATTCACACAACATGTATGATCTGTGTAAGATACAGCAAAGATCTGCTTGGTTAGATCAAAGGATTTTTCAAAAGGAAAAAGAACACTGCATTCTTGATTTTCCAGTGCTTGGCCAGTGCTGTAGCATATTTCTGTAGTAAAAATGACACATTGCAGAAATAGTGAGGTTTTTTTTATTCAGAGGCAATCAGTGGACACTTACATTCTTTATCATCAAGGACATTAAGTACTCAATTTTTTTAATGCACAATAGATGTAACCTGCCACCAAATTGGAATAGTTACATTTTGCATTCATTTTGTCCAGCTAAATAAGATTTATGGGAACAGAGAATCATGTATCAGGTGTTTACATTATTGAATATTGATGGATTATGAAAACAATTTCCAAACTGATTAACAAATGAGTGCAATGTGATGAGTAATATTTTACAAGTATCTGTGGTTTCAGAATACAGTTCTCAAATTCCTGGCATCTCCAGTTGTTCTGGGGAAAATTGCTTAAAAAAATAGGAACTATGAGTCAAGGCTCAGGTCTTCCAGAGATTCATCTGATTGCATGTCTTGTATTGGTGAAATCCACTGTGGCACAGCTTGTCCCATAAGGTTTGTGTAATGAAAATAAGGAAAGTTTCCACAATCTCATCATTTCCCAAATTTATAGGGACTTTACCAGTTGTGTGGCATATGAATATTCAGGGCTCTTCCCCAATGTGTCAGAATATGCTATGAATAATTTATAGCTGTAGACTGAAGTCTTGTCCTTTCAGCTTTGGAAATGTATGCATCAACACAGACGTCTCCATTTCCTGCTGTTGAAACTGTATCCTAAATATGCTTTGTTCTAAATTGCCAGCTTTGCTGAGGAGGCCCAGGACAGCAACATATACATGCACTTGGTGATGTTACAATTGTGGTTGTCAAAAGGAAATTTAATGCCTCATGTAAGTGGTTATCTGCAAAACCAGAATCCTTCCTATGCTTGGTCTCTGCAGCAGAGAGTAACAAAGATGTTATTTATCCAACACACAGAAAATGGGCTCTAAAGCACATTAAGCAACATAGGAAATATTGTTGCTTTCTAGATGAAGTTTCTACATTTGATTCTCCCTCATCAGACATGAACTGGACTGTTTTATTACTTTTTTGTCTTTATTTCTAGACACATGTTTCATATATAGAGGTTCCTGTCTCAAGGCAGTATTTAATGGGAAGTATTTGTATACTTGTGTGTGTGAAAATAGATTGGTGTCATGCTTCACAATTGAGCTTTAGTTGTAATTGGCAGCTGTGAGACAAAGATTCTGGTAAGGTCCTACTGAGAATAGTCCTGGCCTTTCCTGTTGCTCCTAGAGAATTATATGGGTTGTACCATAATTTATTCTGCATTTAATGTTGGAATTAATGAAGTTTCCTTTCAAAAGAAATTGTTGTAGAATTGTTTACAAGGAAAAATTGGTTTTAGGAGAGAACTAGAGGAATTACCCAGGATTTTTCTTCTTTAATAAATGTAACATAAGCATTGTTACAATAATTTCTGGTGTGCATAAATTACCTGAGCATCTGTGGACTATTTTCTTTTCTGGTTATCTCACCTGCATTTCCAGTTGCAATATTGGATTTAACAGGACAGTGGTTTATTTTCAATTCATGCAGAAACCTGGTAGGAATTGCTGGGATCACAGTTTTATTCTGATACTAGGAAAGAACAGAATCATCTCAACAGACTAGTAAATATTAGTTGGAGACAAATGCTGATTTCAGGTCATTTAAAAGCAGTCTATTTTCATTTAAAAAATAAATATGTTGAACGAGGATTAAGCCTTTATGGTATTATTCAAAGCACTGAGAGTGTGAATACAGTCTAACCTGAAGGTTCAGGACCCATTAGTCAATTAAAATCATAACTAGAATTTTTTGTGTTGGCGTTGTTGGGATGCTGCTGCAGGATGAGTGGCTGTGCAGTGTGCACAGACAGGCACTGACACAGGCACAGGCTCTGCTGGGGTCAGTACATGGCAGGAGGAGGCAGAGTAGCCACAGCCAAGCCAACCCACCTGGATTTCACCTGGAGAAATCCAGGTTATCAGCATTTCACCTAGGGAGCGCGTTCAGCCCCAGGTCGGGGTACATGGAGAGAAAAGACCCCACAGTGAGGACACACGAGCCTTGTTCTGAGGGGTTGTTCCCCTGGGCATTACCCAAACTGGGAGAGAGCTGGTGGGGCTGGAACCCCCAGGGAGGATTTCTGTGGGTGTTGCTGGACTTTTCCCTCTGAGAGCAGGGCAGCGAGGAGAAGTCCTGAATCCATCAGTGCAGGAGGAGCGGCTGCAGCTGCCACACGCGACTGTGCAAACCAAGGCTCCAGCCTGAGCAAGTTCTCTTGCTTCCCTGTCCTTCTCAACCCCACTGACCAGCTTGTTCCTATGGAGAAACCAGGATGGGCAGGGCAGATGTGCCTCAGCCACACATCTTGGCTTGCACTAAAGGACAGAGGAAGTTGCTGGAGAGGGGAGATACATAATCTTGGAGGTTTTGGAACAATTTTACCAGAACTGAGAAAAGAGAACAAGGCTTGTGTGGGAAAGCTCTGACACATATCCAATTTGAGATGTCTGGAGGATCACAGCAGCTTCCTCTGGATTTACCCACGGAATCTGAAGATTGGCTTAATGTTTTCTGCTACGTGCATGTTCCATTTTTATCTTTCTGCTCTCTGCTTAGGAACCTTTTTTCTACTTTATACTCCCTCTCCTCACTGTTTCTCCTCAGGTTTGCAGTTTTTCTGTTTCAAAGTGCTAAATAAGGATAAAAATGCTGCAGTATAATTTGTATTTATGAAACTGCTGCTGTATGAGGGGCTCAGCAGTCTGCACAAGGATAAGTAACAAACAGTTTGACGAAGAGGAGGAAATCAGTGTTTAATCTCTGACATAAGGAAACTATTGCAGTCTGACTTGTTTATTAGCCAATCTGAAGCCCTAGGAAAATGTAAGGGAAATATAATTTAAATGAGAATTCTGTACTTAATGGACTTGATCACTATTGCTTCCAAATTGATTATTGGCTCTCCAGCTGAGATTGATTGTATTTCAGTCACTAGAATAGCATACATCTGACAAAGAAAGAAAATTGAGATCACACCATTTTGAGACTTGAGAAAACCTGAACAGAAAAATTTTCTTTATATTGTTACACAAAAATAACTTTCTGCTCTACCTATAAGGGGGTTCTGAGGCAGGTGTTACCTGAGTGAGGAGAAAAAAATAAATACTACATGCCAAAATGTTCACTTTCCTTCCATTTCATGCTTCAAATAGGGTAATTTAGGTTAAAAATGCTGTGTAAACAAGAGGCCACATGCAATCAGAAAAGGTTTCCCGGCGTGAGATTTTCTGTAGGCTGCAGATCAGTTTGCCAGTTCTCAGCTGGGTGTTTTTGAGCGGGATCAGAACTGCCATCTTTTGCAGCCCATGACATTTGCAGTGCCTGTGCCTGTGTGGTTTGGGCTGTGGGAGGTTCCCCGTTGGCAGCGGGAACAGCCAGCAGGGCTGGGAGCAGCTGCAGGAGGGTGGGCAAGGCTGGAGAGCTGCAGCCTGCTCCAAGTCAGCTCATCCCAACAGGGAAAGGCTGCTCTGAGTCAGATTCAAACCACAGGAGGCCGTGCCTTCCCCTGGGACCCTTCCTTACCAGCCTACTTAGATGGTGCTCAAATACAGAACTTCTACCCTCAGACTGCCTCTCTTTCCAGAAGGGTATGCACTTCTTTGATACCTTGTTATCTAATATCCTATCTCATATTCTAGTCTCTGTAGTTAACAGAGCAGTCACATTTTAAGACAAAGTTGTTTATCCAAGTCTTTGTAATATTGACAGTGTCTGAATAAAAGTGACAGATTTTCTAAATAAGTTATGTAACTGCAAGACTTCCGTTTCAAATTCCAGTATCTCATAAACACTGCCTTTTTCTGAAACAATAGAGACCAGGTGCTCTGTGTGCTCTGAACCTCAGCCAGGACCCAGTAGATTCTGCTATGAAGAAGGATCTTTTTTGCTTCCCTGGAGTCAGGGCATCGAGTATATTTCTGATATGATGGATCACCGTAGCAGAATGGTTTCTCTATCTTTTTGCTTTATCTGCTGCAAGGCACATGTAAGAGAGAGAGGGCAGGGCAAGGAGAAAACCTTAAAAGTGGATGAAAGTAGACTTGAAGCTTCAACAAGGGCATGACCAGGCCAAAAGCTGTTGAATGAAATATATGAGTGGGTAGACCTGCATCTGGAGCAAGTTATCAGAGGTCAGTTTTCATTTCAGTATGTGACAAATTACTGCAATTGAGGTGATAGCCTCAGAAACTTCAGTTCCTTCAAGCTCCTATACCAACAGGTTTCTTTGCATTGGTCCAATGTGATCCAAAACTGGACAGAACTCAAATATTTTATTTCTGTCATATGAAAAGAATGTTTATTCCCCTTATGTCTGCCACACTCATGTACCTCACTAAAAACCTCAAGATTTGTCAGCACCCAGTGAGTAACATTTACCTTCTGTTGGTACAACTGGAGTTGTTCGAAGTTCTGCAGGTGTAGCTGAAAGCAGAATTTATCCATCAGGCTGCTTGGTCCCCCACGGGTCTCTTGTACAGCAGGAAAGAAGATCAAAATGGTGAAATGAAGGCAAATAAGCCTGTCTGTCAAATTAATGACACATGCTATCCATGCTTGAGGACCAGACCTTAAGCTCTCATCCTCTTTGCTACCGATCTCTTAATTTATGGTGGTTTGACAGATGGAAAGGTCACCGTTCAGGTTTTATTTAAGAGGTTCATGCCATGGTAGCTTTTCTGCCAAGGGTAATAAGTTGCATTAAAGAACTTGCCAGAAAGAACAAATCTGTCTTATTTATAATTAGCTGAGTTCTAATTATTTCTACTAAATGGGCAGTCAGATAATAATGTGTAAACATGAAGTAAGCGCAGAACTGCAATTACTACACAGTGGATATTTCCCCTCAAGCTGTATAATACTTTTGGGCTTTACCATGGTACAGAGCAAAACCACTCAAATTGTGCAGATCACAAACCTGTCCAAATTTTAAATCATCCATTTTTCCCTGTCATGCAAAGAAATTAGGGGTTCTTTTTCCACGCTAATTTACCTCAAGCACTTTGTGTCATGGGAAATGGATCACCAGTGCACAGATCTGGGACTAATAACTGTGAAAAACCCCCTGAGTTTTATCTTCAGCTCTTGGTAGGTTTAATAAACCAAAGCACAATCAAAACATGGTAAATATCAGAAAAGAGATTTCTGGTTCAAGAAAGCTGACTGAAACACCTCATGTACTTAGTGAAGTTTTGCAAAAAATATTGCACTGGTAAATTGATGAACACTTGAAAAAGTGGTGTCAACTGTAATTGATTCCTCCTGAAACCTGGCCTCGGTGATTACAGGTAACAGTCCGTGCTGCCAGCAGTGAGATGACTTTGTGGGTTGCCCATGCTCTCTCTCCCTGCTGCTAGAAATGGACAAAGCTCTCTGTCTTTTCTGGATTTCACACGAATGGAATGTAAAGTTTGTCACTAACCTTTTGCAGTAGATTTTAGTGGCAGAAGATTAAATGAAAAGAGTTAAAAACATCCTTAGTGGGGCTGCCCGATAAAATTGTGCATGGACACAGCAGAGGTACCTTGGCCAGCAGCTCTTTCTCTTCCCGTGTGCAAAGGAGTGAGGAAGGCGGCAGCAGCTGCAGAGGATCCAAGGCTGCACAATGCCAGACAAATGAGGAGGATCACTGAGGGATCAAATGATGGCTGCTCGTTGTGGGAATTGTGTGAGAGCCACTTTCTCTTCCTTCAGCTGTTGCTTCCAGAGCCTCAGATAGAAATATTCCCACAGGCAGAGCTGAGAAACCCTTTTTATTGTTCAGCTCTTGGGTGCTCCAGTGCAACCCTCACATGCAGACTCACCAAACAGACTTCTAAAGGCCTTTCCAGTGCAGTGAAATTTCCTTTATGGAGGTTCTTGAAACCAGCCCTCTTTTAGTTCTTGGCACTGAGAAGAAGTGACAGCTGCATGCATTTAAATTACTGTTGTAAGGGGTGGAAATTTTGCAAATGGTAAAACCTTATTAATTTCAATACAATCATTTATACAGTAATAATGACATAAATAAGCCTCTTCAAAGGATTTAGGGCAGGTAGCTGGAAAAACGTTCTGTCATTTACCTTTGATGAGAGCTTCAAGGCAAATAATAAATGAGCAGATGAAGCTTTCTATGGAAAGTCGTGTTTTCAAACATGTCCAAATAACTTCTTCAGCTCCTGATAGCAATGTGCTAAAAGCAAAAGCAAATCATTAAAAATAGAGGAGGTACTTCCAGATTAATAGGTCTGGCTACAAAAACCCTAAAATTTCTCTTGAGAATTGCCAATGGATAAATTAATAGCTCAATATCCAGTGAATTATCATCAGACTTACCTCCCAAGCAGTGAAAATAAAAATAAAAACCAGACGAATGTAATTCCTTGTCTTTCTTTTTCTTTCTTTCCTTCTCTCTCTTTCCCTTTCTTTCTTTCTTTCTTTCTCTCTTTCTTTCTTTCTCTCTTTCTTTCTTTCCTTCCATCCTTCCTTCCTTCCTTCCTTCCTTCCTTCCTTCCTTCCTTCCTTCCTTCCTTCCTTCCTTCCTTCCTTCCTTCTTTCCCCAAGTGTGTTTGCAAATTAATGATTGACTAGTTAGAGGCAGAAAGACAGATAGAAAACGTAAGTGAAGAAAAATAAATATGTTGACTTTGATGAACCCATGACTCTACACAAAATTCTCAGTAGGATTTGAAGGAAATCCTGAGGTATGCATGAAAGAGGTCTGATATGTCTTGAGTTATAGGAAGGAGAAACAACTCTCTTGTCAATAACAGCCAGATTGTGGGATGATTTAAGGTAAGATATCCCTACTGAGTAATGCAGAGCACAGTGCTGCAGTGATTCAAGCTGTGCTGTACAGTATTTGCTTTAGCTTTAGGCAGGCTCTCAGACATCCAAATAATAACAGGCAGAGATTATCCAAGCCCAGGAATAGCTTTAAAACTACTCTTATTTCCTCTCTGAGACGCAGCATGGTTTTAATTCCTGAAACCTAGGAAAGGATTCTGGAAAGAGCAGGCCAAGGAATTATTTTTTTCAGTAGGGGTTATTTTAATCACCATCTGTAGAGCTGTAACATATCACTTCTCAGAGGCATTTAATAAAAACAAACAACCTAGTTAGGAATGTAGGAGATGTATTTACAAGAGGTGAAGGGAAATAATGGTTTGGGCCATTGCTGCTTTTTAACGTATCACATTCAGTTCAGCAGCCCATGAACTAATTACTCTGGTAATGATGTTGTGAAAATGAACAGGAAGTTAATTATGGACAGTTAGTCAAATTCAAAAAGGTCGGAATAGGAAAATGACCACATGGAAATGCAAATCCATTTAGGCTGAAAAATCAGCCAAGAAAATCAAATTATTCTTGAGACAGCACCATATTTTAAGACCTTTAGGAACTTGATTGCAAGGGAATTACCCCAACATGTAAAATCAGATATGTGACTGTCTTTCTGATTCAGGTCTTGTAGAAATACAGTGCAGAGATAGAATCAAAATATTTATATTTCAGCTGGTAGAGCAAGAGCTGTTTAGTTGTGGGAACTGTGCTGATAGCAGGGGAAAGGTTTTCAGAAGAGGGGTGTTCCAAAGGGCAATAATTGCTGTCACTACAAAATTTAATTCTGAACCTCGTATTTGTATTCCAGAATCTTTCATTGGAGGGAGGTGGTGGGGCTGTTTTATAGAAGAGTAAAATCAATCTTTTGATTTGAGCTGATTGTGAGAGAGACTGTGAGAGAAAATTTTTGCTGCATGACTTTTTAGCTCTGTCTCCAGTCAACAGATATTATTCTCCTGCTTCGGAAATTGTAATTATTATATATAATAGAACATGTTCTTACCTTCGTTCTGCTTCTGTGGTTTCAGACTTCTCCCATGATGGAATTATAGGAGTAAATTAGAACTGTAGATCAGAACTGCAAATTAGAATTTGCAACAGTATGTTTTAAATCTGTATCCATACAGTTGATAGGCTGAGAAAAATCCTTGCTCAATTAAAACTAAAGAGACTTTTTCCAGTACT
Source organism: Oreocharis arfaki (assembly GCA_013398015.1). Classification (NCBI taxonomy): domain Eukaryota; kingdom Metazoa; phylum Chordata; class Aves; order Passeriformes; family Paramythiidae; genus Oreocharis; species Oreocharis arfaki. The sequence goes on from VZRR01005431.1 coordinate 363,058, forward strand.
TTTAATTGATTCAGGATCCTGTCCCCTGTTACTTCTGTAGAACTGCACAGAACATCCAGATGATCCAAGTTCCTTTTCATTGTGCAACTGAAATCCAAAGAATTCATCCATTCAGGACTAAGGAAATGTATTCTCACCGAAATATGGTTTCCCATTCTATGGATGGCTCTATTTGAATACAGAGAGCTTTGTTTCATTGTTTTATGAACCTTCATTTTATGAACAAGGCTTTTAGATGTAGATATTCCTGAAAAAATTACAATCTACTCCTAAAGATACCAAATGTCAATTAATTCAATTTATTTAAAACACTGATTTATGTTCTACAAATGAGTCATTTTTCATTTAGCTACAGAATACTTCACTTTCCACTTCAAAGAGAAGAAATAGTTCACAGCAAATATAATTTTCCCTTTAAATTTTTTTACTGATAACACAGCTTGAATACAAGGACTGTGCAGTTATTTAATCAATTTTCTGAACGAGGTCTATCTTGTAGACATATCTGCACAATGTACATCATAAAAATATTAAGCTCAGTGAGAGTTTATACAGCATATAAAATACAGTGGCCTTTTTATGGCTGACTTTGAATCTGCAATCAGCCAAAACGTTGTTAGTTATCTCACAGTCTAGGACATGTAGCTGATGAAAAGCTGAAGAAAGAAATGAAATTTGAAGAATTATTTGATTATCTTGCGTCAGCTTTGATAGATTATTTTCCTGTAGAGCTTAAAATTCGGGGGGAGGAAGTCCTATATCTGATCTGTAAAACAGTATTTTCCTTGATCTTCTGACATTTTTTTCTTGAAATTATTAAGAGATGGGCAACCAAACCACCAGATTTTTACTTTTGATTTGTATTCCAGACATACCTTCCCCTTCTCGTATCTCTAACTATTTTCTCCCTCTCTTATGTTGCTGTTTTGGGGGTTTGGTTTTGGCTTTTTGTGATCTCTGGTATGTTTTTATTCTCCTGTTGTTTGTTTATTAAAATCCCTGCTCAAGGCAGGGAATGCTGTTTAGCACTGCTGTGTACAAACCCAGCCTCCTCAGATACTGACTGCTGCAGTCTCAGACGTTATGCAGGAGGGACAGAAATTACTACATTACAGGGGAGTGGATCATTTTGATCAGCTGCTTTTCCCTTCCCAGAGGTTCCTCTGATCTTTTTATTTTTGGGACATGAGAGCATCTCATTCTGCAGGTTCTTTCCACACTCCTGTTGACATGGGGGATGCTGTCATTGCTCGTGGAATGCAAACCCATCTGTTTAGTCTGGGGACACAACACTTAACCAGGCACCCATTTGTTTATTCTTGTTTTGGTTTCCCTGTGCTGTGATCTACTGGTACTTGTGCAAAAGTTCTGATCACTGGATTTGTTCATGGAGAAATATGCAGAGAGCTTATGCTCTGATATTGTGCAAGAATCACCTACAAATATCAAGGAATCAGAGTAGTTTGAGCTGGAAGAGACCCATAAAGATCAATTTGTCACAAGGATATATTGTTGGTTTATTGCTTGTGTGTGCTTTCTTAACGATGCACTTAATTGTATGACTTTGAAATGTATTGTACATTCTTGATGGGAAATTGAACATTGTGAATATAAATTTCTAGATGGATTTAAACCAATACACATATTTCATTACTTATTTGAATTCTACCCAGGCAATTAGTGCGAAAAAACCATTCAGAGACCTTTGTAACATGAACTTTGGGAGTCTGGCTCAGCTCTCACAAGCACCTCATTTGGAGAACCTCACTAGTGCTGGGTTCTCCTGCTCCCTGGCTCAGCAGGGAGGTCAGGTGGGCACTCAGCATCTCTCACTGCATCTGGACACAGAATTTGCAAACACAGGACACAAAGGAAATTGAATGAGCTTGAACCAGCTGTACATAGGAACCCCAGCAGCCTCTTCACTGTCTGTTTTTCCTTCTCTTCTAAATCATGTTGGAGTTTGATTTGCCTGCTGATGAGTAACATAGCCGAAAATTTCATTAACTTATAGGAACAGAAAATCACACCAGACTGTTTAACTCAATTAATCAGAAGTAACTCTCACAACAGATTGAAGAGTATTAGAACAAAAAAGGGTGTCCTTCCTGCAAGTATCTCTCCTGCAGAGCAGCATGCAGATGGTCATCTTTAAATCTCAATTCTTCACCTCTCAGAGAGTCCGAAATGAAGACACAGGCTTTGCAGTCTCTATGATCAGGGCACGGCAGCTGCCGAGGCAGAGCCCATGGTTCCAGCAGCTCTTCCCAAGCCCTGGAAGAGGGAGCTAAGAACTGAGGGAGAAGCATCCTCAGTGCTGTGCTCTGGAACTCACAGAATTTGAAAAACAGTTGCTTTATGCAGTAACTAATGTTTTCTTCATTTCTGAAGGAATGGATTTCACCCAGCTGAAATCTTGTTGATTTCTCTTCCTCTCTTCCTTCCTCCTCCCTCAGCTCCCTGCAAAATCGTCTCCAAAGATGGAAAGCAGACCTCTGCATGACATAGCTGAGTATTTTCCTTTTCTTTCAGATTTGCACTAAAAGCCCATCAGCATTTATAAAAATTCTACCTTTCTTTAGTCATGGGTAGGTATCGAAGACCTTCACTCAGTAACTGTGGCCGCCGAACCCTGGTGGTTTTTTTCACATTCCGATATAAGGAACACAAATGCTAAATGTTCTCACCAGACAGGAGAAGGCATTCTGTGCACTGGGATCTCTTCTGTGCCTAGGTCATGTGCTCTGAGGATGTTTCACAAAAGAGAGAGGGATACAGAACGGGGAAAAAACCTTGTGCTGTTCAGCTGTGACACTTCACATGCACCAGGTGAGATCCCCTTTCTCCTCTTCCCTGGCATTTGTGGCAACAACTCTGAATGAGAGTTGCTACAGTTTGATGCAGAAACATTTTGCTGGGGAAATAGATGCTGTAATCTCTGTTTAAATTTAGTATTATGGCTGTATGCCCTTGGCTGCTCCTCTGGCAGTCGTTGAGGCTTAGCTGATTGATTTCTCAACTGGTGAGCAGGCGTCTCTAGAGAAGACATTGATTTCTGTAAAGCTGGTCACATTATGTCCTAGGATAATAAGCAGCTTAATTCAGGTTTTCAGAGGTATTTATGAATGAAGCTGGGGTCTGTGTCACCACAGCCCCCGGCCATCAGCTGTCTTGTATCGAGGGCAAATTTCTCACCTCGCTTTTTCTCTTCAGTATTTTGACATATCTTGGAAAAACAGGCATTGTTATCTGGATTCGTGGGGGATTTTTATTCTTAGTTTAGCTTTCTATGCAGCCCCTCCTTTTCTTCCTTCTCCCTGCCACTCCCATCCTTGTTCTCTCTGTGCTGTTGGTGTGCCTGGATGTGCCCAAATGCGTGTAAACGAGAGGGCACGACAGGGATGGCAGGTAATGGAGTAATTGCTGTCTGTCCCCTTCCCTCCCCTTTGTCCTCTCTTCTCCAAACATTTTTCAGAAAAAGCATTAACGTGTGACAATGTACATTTATTCTCTCATCCTGCCTGTTCAGTGACGCCTTTGGGGGGTGTTTAATTTTCTTGTTTTGATGTACAGATTTTGTTATATTCTGAATCTTACTGCTCCAGAAGGCAGCACTAGAGCAATTCATGATTTCTCTGAGCAGAGGGGAGCAGGGTCAGTCGGTGCCCTGACATTGATACACTTGGCTTTTAAGGGCAGACCCCTTGAGTCCTTGTGTATATTAAACTAATTCTCCTTCAATATCATTTCCAACTCAGCTTCTATTTATAATATGTGTCTGGGATCACCGGGCAGAGTGGGGAAGAAATGGAAAAACAATGGAATGAAAAATGGAAAAACAATGGAATGAAGTTGCATTTTTTTGAATTTTTCACAGTGGACTGCTTTCAAAAGGAAGCAAGTAGAAGGGAAACACAGCTGCAGATGATGACAAAGGAAACCAGATTTGTTGAAACACAGTTGGAAACAATGCTGGGGATGAAGACAGTGCTTTGAAATAATTTTTATGGTCAGTAGCTGCATAAGAACTTTCCAAATAAATTCAATTTTCTCTCAGGCTGAAATACTTTGTGCAGTAACTTTTGGGAACATTTGCAATATGTCTGGAGACTGATGCAATTGTTAATAATACTGTTGCCTTCTGCATCTTGTTTTATCAAAAAAAAAAAAGGAATGTTGTTCTCATAGTAGTCTGATAAAGAGTCTCCACTTGTCTTCAGAGTTTCTTTTCTAACCAATCATATCAAATTAATCTCTTAGGATTGATTTTATTTTTCTGCATGGCTCTTCATAGGCCTGATCTTATGATATCAATAAACAAGTAACTCAAGGCTACTCTCTTTACAGTGCAAGGGAGAGACACATGGGCTTACACGGGCTGAAATTTTCTTTTGGTCAACCAAAATACTTTTTTTCCTTATGCACCATGGCTTTGTCTTGGTGAAAAAAAGTTTGATTGCTTTTTATTAAATTGCAATTACTGACTGTCAAGAATTTTGGAAGCTTTGTAGCTGACTGGGGAATATGCAAAAGCAAAGGTAGAGTTGTAAACTTTATTTTAAATCTGAAAACTTTTAAATTCCAAGTAAGTTTATGCTCTAGGAACATAAGCAGTGCTCAGCACAAACCTGGGTTAGAAGTATCTCATACCCCAGACTCTTGTGTTTGCATAAGGATTCCCAGGACTCAGTTACTGATTTTTTAGGTCTTTCTGGTTTCGTGTTAGGGAATGGATCAGGAGTGGATGCTGTCCAAGTAAATGGAGAAGGATCAGTGTGGCTGTGGTCATTTCTGTACCACACACTAAGGAGCTTATTCCTCACTGGCTAATCCTAATGAGTAAGAGTAAAATGCTATTAAGGCTGTGAGTAAATCTCCTTGCAGAATAAACCTCTGATGTGCCATTTGGATGGCAGTGGCAGGGACATAGTTTGATGAGCTGGTAATAGGTTGGAATCTGTAGATTCCTGATTTCTAGTGCCACCTGTGACACCAAGAAAAAACATGATCTTGGTCAGGTACCTTGGTTTCTTTCATGTCAAACTCCCAGTTTGTAAGTGATAAAGGTTTCTCATTTCCCCTAATGGAGCCCTTGTGCAGAGGGGAATAAGTTGAGTGAAAAGGAGGAAAGAAGCCCTATTGCTTATTCTGAAATATATTACAGATGAGACCAGGCAGCAATGTGTTATCTGAAAGGCTTTTATTCCTTGCTACCTCAGGGACAATTGAGCTTTAACACATGCATAGCTGATCTTGACAGCATGTCTCTTTATCTATTAAGTATCATTTACCCTGTGTGCTGGCTGAGAACTGTTTTCAGGGGAGTGCGATTTCATTGCCAGAGCATTGATCAAAAGGATTTTCTTTTAATGCAAACAGACAAGGTACAGACTATATATGAATGTAAAATGGAGTTCTAGAACACTGAAGGATTTCTTTTCTATTAGAAGATAAATTTGTTTCATTAATGAAGCTGTGAAGGATGTTTGAATTCTACTTTGTACAACTTCCATGGAGGCAGTGCAGTAACCAGACACCTCTGTGTATATGGAACCTGCCTATGTCAGTGAATCATTAAAAAATCATAAGCATTTGACACTGAATTATTTGACTACAGTGACAAGTCATTAAACCCCAGTCCTGCAAATTATTGCTTGATTTTTTTCCTCCTAAGGATGTGTGATGAGCGTTAGAGGGAAAAGATGCTTTTTTTTTTTGTCCCTGGTACTGGAGTTGGCTCTAGGGAGAGCTGGGCTTCGTTCCTGTTCCTATCACAAGCTATGAATGATCTAAACATCCCCTGTACTTCAGTTTACTCTTAAGTGAGAAGAATTGCAAGGCTTTCTTCCCTTCTTTTGCATTTGGGGGAAGTAACTGTTACATGTTTGCTCAGTGTCTGGCACAAAAGGGTCCCAGGTTTGGGGGATGCACACAGGCACCACAAGGGAAAAAATGGAGCAATAGTAGCTGAATGCAGATTTTCATGATTTGCACCATGAATTTTCATAAAAGTAAGAAAACATTATTTTGTCTGAGAAAGTTCTTCGTAATCAGATGTAATTACCTCATGGACTAATGAGCTCACGTGCTTTCTTGAACACTAAGATCTGAACTGCTTTTTCTGCTCTTCAGAGTGAGAACATTTCAGTGCTTTATTGCTCATTATTAGGGAGGATATACCTTTGAGTACTGACTGTGGTCCATATTGCTGCTGTAGTCATGAGATTGTTAATCAGTCTTACTAATTTGTTTTTATAAAAATATTAGTTTACATTACTGCTAAACTTACTTGGTCTAATAATAGTAGGAAATATTGCCAGCTTGCTCTATTCATTAGGAAAAATAACTTCTATTCAGTGTTGTCCAGGGTGATAATTTCACGAGACTCTTACTTCCATGTTAAGATTAGGTTAAATTGTATGCTTTAAATGTGCTTTCAGAGATAGTCTTCACAATTGCAGATGCATGGACACATCACAGCATTTGAACTCACCTGATCTCTGCCTGGGCAGGGATAACCAGCCAAGGGGTCACTGTGCAAACTGAGTTGCTCTGCCTCCAGTGCTACAGCAAAGCAGTTCAGAGCTGCCTCCCATCACAGGGTGTGGGCACACCTTTGGAAAACCAGCACAGAATTTTTCCATGTCATTTAACAAAGTAGTTTCTTCCAATTCAGAGGTGTAAAATACAGTCTCCAAAAGTTTCAAACTTTCTTTTGGGGGGGGTGGGTTTTGAGAGGCAGGAAATTTTTCTGCCACTCCTATATAAGGACAGGATGCTGTATTCCCCTGTAATATTCATCCCTCGGCTGAGGTTGCTGAGTGGTGTCAGTGGGTAAGACAAGGAAATCAGCTGACTGAGAAGTGTGTGGAAGCCACCAGTTGACATCAAAACCACATTTTGATGGCTTCAAATTTTGGCAACTTTGTCAAATCATGGAGGAGCTGATCTTGCACTCCGTGCCATATCACAGTACTTAATTCCTGAGATACTTAGGCTTGGCTAAAAGAATTCTCTGTGTAACTGTCTTTGTTCATTCTTTGATGCTGATCTTCTGCCTTGCCACTGATATCAAAGCAACGTTTTATATACTTAATTATTATTTCAATGAATGTAACTTAAAAGTCATGCCAACTTTTTCTGTTTTCCAGACATATTCCAAATAGCTGAGGGATGTTCCCTTCACATAAACCTTCCCTGAATTCAGGAAAGAGAAATTCACTTTGCTATCTGAACTCTGAGTGGTAAGAGCCTTCACTTCTTTTGATGTTTTTTTTATGCTGGGAAATCAAGTCCTGAAAACAGAACACCTCATTTATCTCAAGAAATTAGCTTGGTTTCGGCACAACCCAGTGAAGAACATCTGTGGCTGTACACAATATACTATTACTCCATCAACCAAATGAGAGGACTCGGCATGGTATGTAATTTGAGAGAAGCCTGTAGTGCAGTTATAACAAAGAAAATGTATTTGATAGTTTTGAGTACATGATGTACTTAACTCTTCTGCTGCAGCATCTGCAAATCCCAAACAAGAGAAATTATTCTGTGAAGGTTAGAGAGCTTCTTGTATTTGTGTTACCTCTGTACATCTGAGCATTTCTTCCTTTGGGATAGTTGAATCTATTTTAAAAATTAAATTATTTGATTTGGAGCTGGTTCAAGTCCTTCACAAAGGCCCAGTAGTAGATCTGTTTTATATCACTTCCTTATGAAGTACAGATGATCTTACTTGAGGTGCAAGAAATTCCATCTCTCTCTCTTTCGTCTGGTAAGACATGGAACAGGGGAGAGGATCATGGATTGATGATTACTTAATCCTTTGCAGCAGTCTGGCAGTGTTAGGACTTTCATAGGGTAATTTCTGAAGGGTATCATCAGAGAATGCTGTTCAATATTTCGTGGTCAGGGAGGTAATCTGAAGCCCGGGAGACTCAGGCACTCGCACTGTTGAAAGTCCTTGGGCTTGTGCGACTGTTTTCAGAGGCAATTTAGGGACAGCCTATGGTTGTATTAAAGGAATGCACAAAGGCTTCAAGTTTTTTGGGATGCAATAGCTAGTTAAAAGAAACATGGAATGAAGAGAAGAAGAACATATGAAGAGTCCTTTATTCATCATGTGGTGGCTGGGTGGCTGTCTCACATCGTGGGATGACCAGGAATACCTAAGTGAAGGTGAAAAATAGCTGGTGTCACTAAAAATTACCGGAGTCGAATGGGAAAGATAAGACTATAGAGAAATGCTTTTAATTATGTTCACATTAAAGTATTGTAAAATTAAATAGACTGGGTTGAACTTTGGTGACAGTTTCTGGCAAAAGTACTGAAGGAAGTTTATAAAAATAGAGGTCAAGGAGCTTTGGTTACATCTTATGCAAGAGTGAATAGAAAATATGAACCTGTGACCTACTAAACCAAGTGGATTAGGTAATATATATCTATATCTGGTAGCTTAATCGGTGGCTTGGAAAAGATACATGGCATTTTTGGAAATTCAGTTTAAAGTGCACCTGGAATTGAAACTAAGCAGTAAAGTATGGAACAAGAAGGGATAATAATGTTTTTAACTATGCTACTGAAAGTTCACTGTGATTTTTGGGAACTAGACCATGAAATGACTGAAAATAGGTACCATATTCTTTCAGCTTCAGACATCAGTAGCTACTGAGCCCTCCCTAGGCAAAGAATGCTGTCAGGAATCTGTGATTAAAATCAATTACTGCCTATGCAGCTTACCATCTGGAGGAGGGAAAGTCTTTCATTCTCTTAACTTGTGCATCTCATTTTTGAATGGTGAAAAACTCAGGCAATCCACTGTGTTCAGTAACTCAGCTGCTTCCGTACTCTTCTATTTTCAAAGTTATTTTCAAAGATACGTTGTGAAAGATTTTTTCCCCACAGTTTTCTGAAATATCATTAAATTGTATTTACTTTGGTAGCCAGTTCCTTCTGCACTTTTAAAAAAAGATTTTTGATGAAGGATAAAAAAGTTTACATTGATAATTTTGCAAAATCTTTGACTTAAAATGTCTGCTGCGTTGTATTTTCTCCAGATCGATCAGTGAAGTCTTTCATGTTTAGAAGGTACAATTCAGATGGAAGTGGAAAGGACATCCAGAACGTGTAAACCAAAATTGCATCACACATTTATGTCATCCTGATGAATTGCTTTGAAATAGTCCCCAGTATGATTTCCACAAAATGTATTTCCAGAAGTTTTTGTGTTTTAAATGTCACTATCTTCTCCAGCCTGGAGAGATAACCGAATCATACCTGTTCTTCATGGTCAATTTTCTCTTCTTGACTTCTTTCTGAATCGAATTCAGGCAAACTAAATTAGCTTTTGGGATTTCAGGTGTTCATAACTGTTGGCAACCATGATGCTTGTTAATTGCATAATAAGTTACATAGATTTTTGTGGAATTGGAGAGCACGACTTCCTGGCATCTGAGCAGGTAGGTTGATAAGTTGATAATACCACCTATCTGTTTATAGAAATGCTTCATTTAAGTAGCAATCCTAAATCCAATTCTCTAACAGGAGTTTCATATTAGAATTTCCTTGTGAATGATTAGAAGATGATGGTTGGTCTTCCCAGATGTCGTGTCTGCTAGTGATGTGTAAATTATCCTCTGTGGCATAGATTAATTGTTAGTTGACATAGAACCATGAGCTGAATGTCTACCCCTTTGTTTTCAGCATTTAAAGTTGAAACTCTCTGTATACTTTCTAGTTCCTACCACTTTCATGTTTATCAGGACTGAAACCTCAGCATCAGTGCCAGTACACCTCTTTCCCAGAAGGATGAGAGTGAAGAAGTTCACCTGTATTCTCATGGCTTTGTAAAGGCAATATCTCCACTGTCTGTGGGACAAAATCCTCAGTGATTTATTTTTCTCCTTCCTTAAAAGCACTTGGGACTTTTGGCCACATTCTCAAACAGGAAACAATAAGGGTTGTGCCCAAAGTTTAGCTTCAAGTCCATCTGTGCTGATGTTTGAATCCCTGTGCTAGTGAAGATGAAGGTGGGTTGTCACCCATTTTCCAGGTCATATTCCATAGCCTGGTGCCCACTGACAGGAATTTTATTCATTGAGGTAGGTGAGAACAAGCAAGGTTGTCATCAGAGTAGGAGGGAATGGCTCAAACGAGCAGGGAAAGGGCTCTGTGGTGTGACACCTGTCCCCAGCCACGAGCCTTTACCCTTCCCTTCTGTGTAAGGGACTGAGGAGCAGCAGGGAGCCCTTTCCTTCACACTCCTTCACTGTGTGAGGGCTACTTCATCCTCATAAATGCATAAATACCAGATTTCTGTTCCTCTGCAAGAGGCAGGCAAGCAAGCATCTGGAAAATACTGAGTTATTTTTCCTGATGTTATTCTCCATCATTCTTTGTAGATTTATTTGCTGGTGTTTCTGTATTTGCTTGTCTGAGCCACAGCAAAAAGGAAAGGGAAGCAAGCTGCCAGGGAAACAGTCAAAATTGTTTTCCACTAAAAGTAGGGAATGACTGAGAAAGGTAATGAGATCATATTTTGATTATTTTCTCAAGCTGTATTGCGTTAACCTGTTAATATTCGTTTTTATTTACCTGTTAGAAAAGGGACTGATGTATTAATCAGAGTAACTTTATGGGCAGTACTTTCAGTTTAGAGTTTGCACAGCCAGCTGTGCTGCAAATGCAGAGATTGCCTTGCAGCAATTTTTCTTGAAAAATATTTCCAATTTTTGTTACCAAGAGCAAACAAGCTCTGATGCTCTAATGGTGTGAGATGAACTAGTCTGAGTTATGAGCACCTCTCAAGAAAAAAGCAGATCCTGATAGCACTATACTTTAATAAAAATACTTTCCTTCCACTTTCAAAACAAATTCCCTCTAGTTTTATAATTTTATTGCACATTTCTCACCAGCTGAGAGAATATCAGTATTCTGCCAAATTCAGCTTTATCAAGGCCATCACTTCCAAACTTGTTATATCATATATTAATAAATGCTGGTACTAAGAGATATGTGGATTGAATGAACAAGCTGTTTGTAAACCTCAGGAAATTTTCAATTAAAACATTTCATCTTCAGGATGCACAAACAGCTATATTTCTAAAGATATAGATAGGAGAAACATGGGTTTAATATTTTAAAACTCCGATATCTTTTCTTGAGTAATTACAAGTCCCTTGTGGTTTCAAAGGGTCTCCTTTATGGAAAAAAAATGGAGCTTTCTTTCTGTCAGCAAAAGATATTTTCATTGTAAAAGACAGTAGTGAAAAAAAAGGAAAGAAAAAGAAAACAAGATGAGTGTAGGGAGATATTGGCACTGTTTTAGTCAATACATCAGCTCTTTGTGGCTGTTAATCAGATGTATTTACTTTATTGATCGAATGAAACGCTCCCACTGTTGGTGTGTGTGTATGATGGAAATGATGCTGCAGCTGCAGGTGAATGAGTTGGGCTCTTGTCCAAACCTGTAGTGTGGAGCATGAAAAAATCCACCTGGATTATTAACACTTCATTTGAGCTTGCGGTGTAGGGGGTTAGATTTTAGTTTGCATGTTGATAGTGAACCCATTTAGCCTCTGAGATACCGTAAATATGCCACACTTTGCGGATGGCAATGGTCTGTTGAGAGATCTTTGCTCAGCATTAATTTGATATGAATTTGAGGTAATAAAGCTGAACACTGCAGTTTGGTGTGACACATTCCAGGCTGGGAGCACTGCCACACAAAGGTGTCCAAGTCATCAAGACCAATTTTATCTGCTCAAGCAGCTGTGTTGCCACCAGACTTGTTCTGGCTTGCGCCATCCAACACAGGAGCTCCTGTCACAGACTTTCCATTTGGGGGTTGACTTTGTGCACTTTTCCTTGCAGCATCTTTCACAAATGAGCAGGATTCTCACATAGTTTTGATTTTGTGGTTTGTATTTTCAGCAGAGTAACAAGGACAACAAGCCTCTATTAGATTTATGAAACGTGGAATCACGCAGTGTGCCAGGTTGCCCAGAGAGGTGTGGATGCCCCATACGTTTCCATAGGTTCTCAAATGGCAGTTTCTGTCATTTTGGGTGTCTTTTTAGCTGCATCAGCTCTAGCTATTGTAATGTGCAGGATGCCTAAGCAAGGTGAAGTGTCATTTTAGGGGTGGAATGTTGGCTTGGTAACCCAATTTTAAAAGACAGAGATTTTTTTTCTAAGCTTTCCTTACAAAAGAAAATTGGGATGTTAAATTAATTTTTCTACTTTTCTGGGAGCTTGAGGCTACAGTGGGTGACTCCTATGTTTAAACTGCCCTAGTCAGCACAGTAGCAGTTTCCTCCAATTGAAAACTGGTCAATTATCAGTTTCCCCAAGCAAGAAATACTCTACACCCAGCAAATCTGTCTGACTTGATTAGGAAAGCTGGAGTGAAGGCATTCAGCCTCTCTTTACCTGGGGGCTAGGTGCTTCTCAATGTCCTTTTTAAATTCTGCTTAAAACATCTTTTACTTCAGCTTGCCTAATTTCCCTGTTCCAATCAAAAACCGCCCCCCCCTCCCTTCTGCCTCCACACAGGAGGTGCACATGAAGCGTTCTGAGTATGCCAAATTTTTTCTCAAAAATTCTCTTATGGAGGCTTTTCATTCCTTTCTGTTTGTTGGGTTGGTTTGGGTGTGTATTTTCATTATTATGTACAGAATTTAGGGCTTCAATACTGCAACTGATTCTGTGTAGAGGTAAACCAGTGCCCATTTGCAGCCCCAGTAATTCCCAAGGGTGGGATGTGATGCCAGGGGAAGGCCGGGTGACAGGGCTTTGAGTTAGTCACAGCCTTGAGATCATACAAAAAATATACAGGCTCCAAATTACCTAAATCCTATATTAGAAGATAATAAACCAGATATTAATTCTGTATATAGAGAGATTAAATATCCTGGGTGAGACGGATTTAGTAATGAGCTTGAAAATGAATCAGGCTCCCTGACCCCTGTCCTTGCAGTCTTGCTCTGAAGGTCAAAACCTGTCAGCAGCAGCAGTTCAAAGTCTGTGCTGGACCATCTTTGAGCATTTCAGAGTACATCTCACCTCCTGCCCACCACTTCAGGGGTGCACAGTGCACAGACCCTTCCTCAGCTGATTCTCAGGTCTGTGGGATTTAATCAGGTGGAGGGATCAAACACTCATATCTGGGTGCTGATTCTGGAGATTTTCCTGGACACTTTAACTTGTCTTTTGTTCATGGAGGATGCTGAAAAGCATTAAGAACCACGAAGATGACAAACATCTCTGTTTTTCAATTGATTGTAACTCTGCTGAGAATTCATCAATTTCAGTTTAGAAACTTATTCTAGATGTAGCCTAAGATGCTGCTGGGCAGCTCTCATTTGAACTAGTTAAAATCTTTACTAATGGCAGGAAGATACTGCATGGTTTTGTTAAGTAAATGCCACTCAGATAATATTTCTTCCTGATTTTTGGCTTAAATTTATTGGGTGAATATGCACCATTACAGTGTCAAACCCCTTCGTTTTAACAGCTAAAGCATTTTTGCACTACCTTAATGAATAACTGGCAATACTTTAGCCATCAGACAACTCCAAGAAAACTGATGCTGAGTTTCCACATATGCAAATAACATAAATTGACTCTTGGGTTTTTTAAAGACAAATGAAAAGCAAACAGTTGGAACAAAATTAAACTGCCATTCAGCCTGCATGCTCACAGTAACTTCTAGTGGTTGCAGCTAATGTTAATGTACATTTTTTTTGGTTCAATCATTATTTTTAACAGTGAAGCCTATCTAATCATTAGCTGGATCGTGAAGTCAATTCCTTTCATGTATTCAGTGGCTCATCTTGCCTAAATTGTTTCAGTTCCTTGGAGATAGTTTTTGAATATGCATGACATATTTCAGCATAATAACTAGGAAGTCATTTTATGTTGCATCTCATTAGCAAAATAAGTATCAAAACAGGTTTCCCTTCCCTTAGAGGAAGCTCTTCAATTAGCTCCAGAGAACAATTCACCTTCAGCTCCCTCACACGTGTTCAAACCTATTCCAGAACATTTGATCTTAAATACTGGACTAGACTCCCTTTAATTTCATTGCATATAATTTACTTTTCCTCTTCAAGGATCATAAAAGACCAGACCAGTTTGAAACTGAGTTCTAAGTTGGATATAAAGCAAAGTCTGAATCAAATAATTTGTTCTGTGCTTTGGCACAATGTTTTTGGGATGGACTCCTCATCTCCTGCTTTTAGTACCTTGGAGCAAGGTCTCTGAGAACATCTGGCTGCTCAGGTTGCCCCTTCCCATAAATCCAGGAATTAGAGATATAATATGTGCAGTGGAGAGCCCTCAATTCAGTGCTGCTCCTCCAACCCTTGTGAGAGACAGTGCAGAACTTGCTCCACAATTGTTTGATGTAGCACATCAATAGATGGCCTGTAAAATAAACTGTATTTATGTGGTACCAAAATAGGAGTCACATTTTAAACAAGTAAATCCTTGCATTCCAGCTGGGACGACTTCGTTTTCTGCCACAGGAGAACACAGCAACCCCTGGAATGTTGTCTGTGTACCACATGACAGTTTAGGGCAGGAAACAACTCAACTTTACATTCAAAACTAGAGGGAAAGGCTGTGGAGGTATTTTATGGTGCTGTAATCAGGGCATAGTTACTCTGTCTTTTGAGATCTTAGGACTACAGTCCCGTGAGTAAATGGCCATTATAACTGCTGGGGTTTTTTTGTTCCATTGGGGTTTTTTGTTGTTTTCCCAGGTGGCTGTATTTTCATGTGGACGGAAATTCTCAGTAGAATCCCTGGGCCCGGGGGATGTGTCCTAGGAATAATGAAAGAGAAACTTGAATATCTATCTGCTAGAGCCCAGCTCTTGTGCTCTAGCCTGTCTTTGAAGCACCCTCAGTAAATACTGATTTTCTGTGAGGTTTACACTGTGTTTTTGTCATGGGGATCATGAGAACCATGAGTTTGGAGAAACCTCAGGATTTTTATAATACACCCCACTGCTTACCTTGAGGCAGGTTAGTCTGTATCAGAGAAATAAAATGCATGTCAGATTTCTGGACTGGAAGACAAATAGTTGTTCTTTCACTCCAACCTGTAACAGGCACAAAGCAATCTTGCAGGTACAGGCATCTGTTGTTTAGTAGTTATAATCATATCTGACACAGCTTCCCTTCTTTTGCCCTCATGTAATTTATTAGAAGGGTTCATATTGAAAACAAAGCCTTCCTGCAAAAAGAATCTGATGAAAACTCAAGATATGCTTCTGTGTCTACAGGACACTCAATCTTTCAGGGGAAAAGGAGGGTGATACGTCTGGTTTAAAATTCTGGCCTGACTTACAGTAAAAACTGCATATTTATAACTTACTGCTCTAAATACACCACACAAACACTTTTACTGTATTTTGTACATATTTTGTGAAGAACAGATGTGGAATTCACTGAGCCTTATGTACTATGGGTTGTAATGAAAAGTCAGGAAAACACAGGATGCTGTAGGAAAAAGATGTGTGATGTAAATGGAAACAAATTGCATCTCAGTGGGACGTGGCCTGGACAGAGCAATCGTTCTTACTCCTCAAGTAATTTCCATTTATTCAGGGAGCTGCTTTATAATTAATGTTCCTTGTTTATGGTACACTTATGTCTTCAAGAAAAAAATAAAAAATAGAAGTAGACGTGTCCTTCGTCAAGTCTCGCAGCGTGCAGGCCAGCAATTATTGTTATATAACTTGTATTGTGTGTAGCACAAAGCTCCCATGCCGTGCTGAACACTGAAGGGCTGCTAATGCATTCACAGCACAAGTTAGGAAAAAAATACTTCTGTTGAGTGGAGCTATGAAAAAAAATCCCTTTGACTCTCTAGCCCATCTGTACTGATGAGTGGGCTTGAGGTTTGATGCTGTCATGCTTGCAGAAAGTGTAGATGTAACAGGAAGGAGCTCTTCTCTCCAGCCTTCCACCCCTGCACTGTTTGGGGAAAAGCAAGCTCAGGTCCTGTGCTGGAGGGCTGGGAGAGGTTCCTCTCAGGGGTTGGATCACTTCTCATCATTTTTATGAGTAAACCTGTAGGAACTGCTTCACATCCAGGCTTTTTGGACCAAGCATCACAGTTTGATTCCTGATCCCTTCTTTATTCAAACCCTATGAGTGTTGCATAGCGCTAGCGCCGAGCTTAGCTCCTGTGAAAAGACATTTCCGTGATGCTATTCCTGCTTTAAATACATCACCTGTGAATGCACAGTGAACTCACATCAGTTGAACGAAGCAAGTTACAAATTAGAAATATTTTTCTGTTCATTAACTTGTTTAAAAGTTTTATTTTGATTAATACCCTACGGTTTCCAGCAGCAGTTGTCACTTTGTTCACAAATTTGTTTAAGGAATGTCTGACCTGGTTGGCCCAGCTGCAGAACACTTGATATTGTGTAGTTGCTATTACTAAAGGAAGTTAAGCTCACAACCACTAAGATTGTCTGTAACTTAGGAGTAACTGATTTTAAAAAATAAAAGCTTCTAAGCCAAAATTTGATCAAAACACTTCTTCATTGTAGGAGAAAATCTGGATACCAGACAGGCAGAAAAGTTTGATATGTGTGAGTAGCAGGTTAAGGTTACTTGATCGTAATTCAGTTTCATGCCCCAAACATTGCATTCCACTTACATCCCTCCCAGCAAACAGGACTTCAGTTTTATGCAAACAATAAGGAGAAAATGGGCCTTTTCTGTAGTGGGGTTTGAACTTCCCAGGTGCCAGGTTTGAACTGGTCAATCTCTGTCTTGTGTGTCTCCCATGGAACAGGTTCATTTTAACTGATCCATAGCATCAAAAATTCCAGTGCTGACCCGGCTCCTGGCTTTAAGAATTTTAATTCTCAGAGCTCTGTATCTCTCCCAGTATTTGGTAGTTTTATTCTCACCTTGGCTTTTGCAGTCCAGTGGTTGCCTGGCCAAGCCAGCTTTTGCTGTATCACAGTTTGAAAAAGTCACTGGTGTACATTGATAATATCAGATGCACACTAAAAAAAAAGTAAATACATTGTTTTTGGGGGAAAGATCCACACCTTAAAATAAATCTCATCATTTTTTAAGGCCTGACTCACATTTTTAATGCTAGTGTTGGCAATAATGCTGTTTTTCTCCAGATGGTTCTTTTCGAAAGGAAAAAAACTAGCAGTACCCAGTGGGACACTTATCTTGAAATTCAAATAGCAATGGTAGATATGCAAAAGAAAGAAGATGAAAAAGAAGAGAATGCACAAATCAAAAAATCCCAAGACAGATGTTTAAAGCTGGATTATATCTTGTCTACTCAGGGATGTTCAATAAAATTAAACCAAATGAATTTGGATTTGAAACGTATTAGTGAAACCATAATAAATCATTTTATGTACATGCAGTCAGAATTTAAATGGCCTCAATTTGCTTTAGTGTAATTCACTTTGAAAAGAGTGAAACCAAGTTATGCTGCCTCTATTTCTGAGGGAAAATCCATCCTCTTAGCAGAGCTGATCTGTGCAATTTGCTGTAAATTGACACCTTTTTGGTTAATTCAGCTTCTTTTCCTGAGTGTCCTTGACATATCTGGGAGCTAGCAAAGGGAAGAATGCTTCAGATTCAGGAAGATTCTTCCTTCATTATGCTTACCTCTAAATTTTGCAGACTCTTAATATACTTTGTGGAACACGTTGTCTTCCTCCCTGATGAAGTCAGTGAAAACTCAGCTGCAAATGGTCTGAATTAGATACACAGAGATGATGTTTGTGCTTCTTCGGGCTCCAAGCCCCAGCTGAGGTGGTTGTGGAGTTCCACCTTGGGAGCCTGGAGCTGCTGGCCAAGGGCATCTCCCCTTCTCCAGCTGCCTGCATTGCAGAACCATGGGAAGAGAAGATGGGCAGGAATTTCACCAGCCAGCGCCTGTGCCCATTTGCTGCATCTGAAACCAAGGTGGAAATTATCAATGCAAGCAGCAGTGCAACAGAGAAAACCGTGTAGAAATCACAGACAGCAATTTTTGTACCCAATTAATACCAGCACACAGTGCTGAGCTAATGAGGGCTTTCTGCTTTCATGCTGCCTCCTGAAAGACAGGTCCATTTGGAGCTGGAATGTCACACATAGGTAACACCAGCTCCAGCACAGAGCCTGCCAATGCAACAGAGGCCAGACAGGGTTTTTCAATTAATCTTAAAAAGCAGTAAGTGGCTCTACCATATCCACAGTTTCTCACATGCTGACAGGATTTCTGGTTTGGTGCTGGGACATCTCAAGGTAGATTAATGCATTGTCTGAACGAGACACCACAATTATCCTTATTTCAGTTTGTTGAAATGGAAAGCCTGGAAAATGAGGCTTTCTCTTTAAAATAGCATGGGGTTTTGTGAGATTTGGATTTAATGATCTGGGATATCGTCTTAATTCCTGCCATATGTTCTAGTTCTGGTTTGGGTTGGTTTTGTTTTCATATTCTCTAAATATTTATATTCTACATTCTTTCACTTTGTGCAATCAGATGAAGATTTGTTGAGTTATGGAATAGAAGATGCTGTCCATTATTTTAAATATTTGCACTGACGGCTGACTTCTTCAATTTTGAGAAGGACACATTTCATATCACTGGTATCATTTTCAAAATCATTATATAGCCTTTTGGTGATACAGGTCTTTANCATGCATTTCATATCATTTTCATGGTATCATTTCATGGTATCATTTTCAGAATCATTATATGGCCTTTTGGTGATACAGGTCTTTAAAAGAGGACTTTGATTTTAATAAAATTTTTGTTAAAAGGAAGCAGTTTTTGAGCATCTGCGATGGCTTTGAAAAACATGAGAATCACGTAAATCTCACTAGTATCTAACCCCCCTTTAAACTCCACTGTAAAGGGACAGTAGATCCGGAGAAATTGTAGAAATCTAAACTGCTTTATAACAAAAGTAGATCCCTCTATATGTGTATTCAGGCAACAAAGTAGATTAATTTAATTGTGATCCCTCTGGTAACATATGAGACATTTCAAACCGGATGATTTTCACAGCAAAACATTTTCTATCTTAGCATGTAAGAAAAGCAAAAAGCTGCGAAGAACCTACAAATCTAGTTGTGGAAAGGTCTGGAGTTTGATGCAGATTAATCCTTGGAATACAAACCTTCCCACCCTTAATACCAAGATGGATTTTCTTATAGCTGCATTCCCATTTGCCACATATCACACCTAGAGGTGTGACAGGATCAGAAGTGTGGCTTGATCTCCCTTGGATAATACTTAGGCAAAGGTGTACGATATTCAGGAAGCAACTGAGATCACTTATACACCCTTTGAAGTGATTCTTTGTGTGTTTTCAGTGTAAGCTGTGTTTTGGACTAGCAGCTCTCACGACGTGTTCCTTTGCTCCCATTCACCAAGGAGAACACGTGGAACACTCGAGCAGCTCCCAACAAGCCTGGATGAATAGCTGTGGGCTATCTTTATTTTCGTGGGAGTGGGGTTGGGGTTGTGGCATTTTCACTAGTGATTAAATGTCTTCCAAACCTATTCACGCTGCAGAGCTATAAATTACGGATTTTTCACATTAATGAAAAGAGCCCTTGGAGCCCTCTGGAGCGCATAGTTCTATTTTTACATTTCACTATCGGAGAATGAGGAAAGATAGGCCAATGTGTTTCTTTTTTTAAAATGGCAGGAACAGAAATTCGGCCTGTTCTGGCCATCATTCAAGTGCCAACGTCGTTACCCATCGTGGGGGACATGCTCAGAGTTCATATTTGTTACGTCATTTCATCAGGGGGATTTTTGTCAATCACTTTGAGCTCATTAGCAGACCTGACCTAAAAAAACCCACATACACGGGACATTTGAAACTGCTCCACTATGAAAATGATGTGTTATATGATCTTAGGATGGGGTTTTAGTTTGGAAATCAAGCTTGAAAGTTCCCAAGAAATGGTGCTGTGGCTCATCATGTTGCTGGTTTTTTTCTGTATTGTTGCCAGTATCTTGGTTTTTGTGAGCACAGAAAGGGAAGAAAGTTTAATCCCCTGTGTTTGCTGTTCAAGGAAGGTTCTGTCCTCTTCTGGATGTCCTGAAAAAAAAAGCTTTTCATTAAAAAAGAATGGAAAAAAACTCTGCCATTCCTAAGGTGACTATGATGAAAAATAGATTAAGAGCAAAAGCCCCAAATCACAGGTCATCTCTACTGATCACCTCGGTATCAAAAGGGAACATAGAATTTCATCTTCACATGATCTGTCTGCAGAAATGTGTGTAGCTGTATTTTCATAAATAGTGCTCTCTCATCCAGAACTGATAAAAGTGAAAATAATGGATCCCAGAGAGAAAAACCAAAGTAATTTATTCTTTTAGCCTCGTATCACAACAGGTTTTTTGTTGTTGTTGGGTTTTTTTGCTGTTGTTGTTGTTTTTTTTAAATTAGTGTGGATACCAAAGCCAAGTCTGCACACAAGTAAAAGCCACTGGGACAGCTCTGACTTCCAGCAATTGGAATTTTGGACAAACCTTGTGAGACATCACCAAGTTTCAGCTCTCTGTAAACAGGAAGAAATTGCATTGAAATTGGAATCCTGAAAGGGTTTACTAACTTGAGAAAGTGAGGTCTCTGAGTGAAGCTACCTGAGTGTTCCTGTAGGCTCAGACAGAATCTTCCAGGCCCCTCAGCACGAGGCTCCTCAGAACAGAATATTCACTTGTCGTTGGACAGGTTATCCTGAAATGGTTTCAGGCACGTATAAATGAGTCAGGAGTGAACAACAGGAATAAGGAATTGCATGCAGGAAAGAGGCAGCCTGGAAGCCTTTGGGAATTATTTAAAACATGCTGATTTCTTCACTTTTCTTTGTTTTCTGGCTTTGGTGAGAAGATTTTAAAATGAGAAAGGAAAAAACCCAACAAAGAAACAGCAATAAAAACCTGTGCAATAAATAAAATCTCAAGGAAAGAAATCAAGACATTAAAGTTGCAAAAAGCCTGTGCCCCAGCACTACCAGAGACTGATCCTCAGCAAGTGGCCAAGTCACAGCTCTTGGAAAGAACCAAGCTCTGGAGAAGTCGTTATGTTAATCACCAATACAGGGCAGTTTATGAAATCGAAGAGATTAATTGAAAGATTTAATATATTGTCCATAGTACCTTAAATCAGCCCTAGGGAAGAACAGAGAGAATGGAGGACCAGAGATGTTCCAAAGCAGTTTGCATCTCAATGAAGCTCACCATAGTTGCTTAAAAAATTACTCATCTTTGATGTTCTACAATGCCATAATTTGGGTAGGTGATAGACTGAACTGCAAACAGTGTTTTTTGATAACTGCTAAATCTAAATTGCTATTTTAATCAACTGTAACACTTAGATTGTCAGCTGATAAAAAATGTGAGCAGAAGAAACATTGCTGGTGTAAGTGCAGTGGTATTTAAAATCAATATAAACTGAGCAAAATTATGTTCCTCTTTGCTTTTCTTGTTAGGTTTCTATGGAAACCTTCTTGGAGGTGGTCTGAAGAAAAGAAATGTTAAAATAGAACAATAAATTGTGTCGTTTATACATGCAAAGTAAATATCCTTCCTGCATTTTTTATGGAGGTGAAAAAGTGATTTCATCATTTAATATTCTCCCTTGACAGCCAAATTAACTATGACCCAGTCTCCTTAGGGTTTACTTTTCTGCATTTGGCTAACATGTTTGAGAGAGGAAAAATGGACATCTTTTATGCTGAGCATCTATTATTTATCTGTATTTTACTAAACTATCTTGATTTTTTTAAAACAGCAACCTTCACAACTTTTACCATGGAAAGAGTGTCTAAAAAGTTATTTTGAAACTACAGCTCTGTCAACCTCTTCATGAACACAGTGTTCCTTCAGAGTTTTAGCCAGAAGAATATAAAATGCAAACGTATATTGATGTGTCACTATAAATAAACAGTAATAGCAAGTGGTTAGGATATATTGTGTACATGTATTTTCTTAATGATTCACCATTACATAGGATGACTTTTTGCTTATCCTAAAACACCTACATATACCAGGGATGAGTACTTTGATATCCAGCGCTGTTCTGCTACATGCAGTGGGTTTGTACCTTCATATTTTGGTGTATAATTTTGTTGTTTGTGTTCTCTTTTCTCTGATTCATGCCTTTGAAGACTGGCTGTTAAAACTGTTAAAACACACAGTCTAAGTCTCCTCTGTAGATATGACTGTCATGAACAATATCCCTCTGAGGAAACATTTGGGGTGGCTGCTGATCCCTACACTGGGTTTAACCCCATGGTGGAAATGAGCTTTTCCAAGAAAGGTGTTCCTGTGTGCCACAGGCACTGCACACTTAACTGTGTACGCAGCTCCTGCTTTGTTTCTCCTCCTCACAGCTTTGGAAAACCTCTCCTGGGCTCTGCAAATAGGGCTCTCCATTCACTGTTAGATTGTGTTCCTTGTCTCTTGTGTTCTCCTCCTGTCTGGGCTCGTTAATAAACCTCTGTAATCAGGGGGAGTTTTAACCCTCATGTTGGTGGCTGTGCATGCATTTTCTCAGGCTCTTGGAGGCCAGTGGAGAAAGTAATAGGGAGCCTCTTCTACCTGGCTCTTCTGTGCACAGCAACAATTCAAAGGGTTTTTTTATTGCTACGAACATGAGAAACTCTGTTAAATCTTTGAGGCCCATGTAATGAATCTCCCTGCTGAGTATTTGCTGATATATACCGTCTCATTCCATGAGAACCACAGTAACAGGTGACAGATGAAGCTGGATGCCATTAACCAAATCATTTGCTCACCAAAACATGTATTTTTAGTTTAATTGAAGTTAGGATTCAATATAATTCCTGATAACAGAGAAAGAGGATTATTTTCTGGAGAATAATTGAAAAGTTTTATTCTGCTATTTTCAAAGTGGAAGACTTCAGCTTCTTTCAAGTCTTTTTATTTGAAGCTTAGTTTGCATTTCTCATCCAGGAAAGGCTGCTTACAGAGCACAGGAGACATTTAATGAGCAAGGGCTCTAAGAGGGTGCACCCCCTGTTTTAACCCTTCATGCACTCAGCCCTGCTACAGCACGGTAACACATGCAAGGGAGAGCAGAGAGCGATGCCTCCAAGCCTGGAGCAGTCCAGGCTCAGCTTTTCTCAGCAATTCCACACCTCTGTGGACAGACATCTTCCTGCCAAATCTGCCTCTGATCTCCCTGCTCCCTTCACTCTCTGTTGGCTTCATCCATTCTCTAAGACATGAAACACTTGTTCTGTGCTGGCTACGATGAGAGGAATGCAGTAGCTGCATTCCCCAAACTCTGCTGTCCTCTTTCCTTTCTCTTTCCTTTTTCTGTTACCATCTCCTCACCTTCCCTAGTTTAGACTGAATCTTCTTGCTCCATCACTATCTGCAGTCCTTTTTCCTTTCAAAAAATCTTGTCAGTGCTCTCAATCCTTTACACAATGTTGTGGTTAATTTTTTCTTGTGGAAAAGCAGTAAAACTGAGCTCTCCAAGGTGCTGCCTCTGGCCGTGCTCAAGGCTGAGGCCAGTTTTAATTTGTGTTGTTACAGCACTGGAAAGGTAAACAGAATCAAGCTGCTTACTTTCCATTTGCAAAAAATTAATCCCTCAGAGCTGTGAGAACTGGTGACAGCAGAGACAAAAGCTTGAATGCTGTGTTTGCAAAACTCTCTGAGAGCGCCAGAGGCCTTTGTCGATGAACACCAGAGGGGCTGAGGCAGAAATTGGTTTTTAAATCATTGCTAATCATTTCCACAAACCGTTTCTAAATGCAAACAGTGTAACCCTACACTGAACTGTGTGCTTCCCTTGTATCAGGGGCCTAGAGCAGCAGGGTGTTATGCTTTGGAATTTGTGTAAAGAGGCAATCAAACTTCTCTCGCCTGCTGCAGAGGAATTGTCCCTTGTCCTTCTGCTGTTCACACCATGGTTGCCATCTCCTGCAGCTCCCTCATCGACTGACCAGTGATTCAGCCTCCCTGACCTCCCAGCTGGCCCTTGGATTGGCAGGCATTGGCGCTAGAAATGCTGTGTCCTGTGCCAGCATTCCTTCACCCGCTATGATAGTCCAGCAGGTTTGGAGTTCAATGGTTTGTATGATTTTTCTGACACCCTAAGCATGAAAATGCAGGGGGTCTGCAGGGAGGCTGCATGGGGGTCTGTGCTATGGAAAGGTTTCTTTTGCAAGACAGCTCCTGGTGGGACTGCCAGAACACACTCACACGGTGATGTCCTGCCCATGGATGCACATGCATCTATTCAGGAACGAGAAATTTTGTGATTGATAGGCTTGGATGCTCAAAAACGTAGTCTAAAATAACTGAAGCATGAGCAAGTACTTTAGGGATATTTTGAAGAAGCTAAAGGGAGCTGGAGGAAGCAGAAATCCTATCTGGACAAAGAAAGTGGAGAATAAGGGGGTAAAGGACAAGGATCCCAAAAAAGCTCTGTGAAGGAGCAAGGCAATGGATGGAAAGACCTGCTGCTTGCACAGAGCCTGGAGTGAGGATGAGTTGGGGTAGCACAGCTCTGCCTCCTGAGAGCAGCATTCCTGTCTGCTCAGCCCGTGACAGAAATACCTGAAAGGCTCGGAGTGCTGCAGCCCTCCCAGGTCCCCAACCAGTGAAATCTGCTTTGAGTTATGACGGGAACTGGTAGGAGTGTGCATAACCCCTCCATCAGCACTCCCTCCCTGATGCTTCCTAAACTACAACGATTTATCTCGTCTCCACCCTATGATCTCATTTTCTCTCTGCTGTGATGCTTCTGTTGAAGTTGTTCAGAATAGTGGACTTCATCTTCACTCTTACCATGAACTCCTCCATTTATACTTCTGATGGAGATTATTGCTCTATATTGAAGATTCTCCTTTTCATTTTTCTTGTAATTTTTTAAATCATCATATAATCTAGTTGGAAGATTGCCAAAGGAATTTGTTCAGATACCAGCTAATCACATTGAAACTCGAAATGGCTGATAAATGCACTAAATGCAAAAAAGCTACCAAATACACAAGGCTTTGCCAACCTAGGATGCACTGACAGTGAATAACAGAAGCTGTTTGGAAATCCAGTGGGTGCATTTATTAGTGGTCTCAGAATGCTTGCCTTTTCACAATGATTAAAAAAGTTCATCATAATGATTATTGAGTTACTACTTGACAGCTAATGGCTGAAATTTTTATCCAAGGCTTTTTTTTTCTCTTGGATGCCTTTCTGTATCCAGGTCTGCAGGTGTAGGGGTGATTTTCCACACACGGCCTCCCTTGCACCATTCAGAGTGTGGAAAAAAGTCTTGAAAGTGTGCAAACCTTTCCTGAGATCCACAGCCAGAGCCTGTCTGCCTACAGGGTTATGAGGAGCAGAACACCTGGGCAGCATGGAGGAGCACAGGGTTTAAATTGAATGTAGTTTTTGTGCTTCCATTTGAAAATTTGAGTATTTAAGATGGGTCAGAAGTTGAATCTAAGTTGGGAGCAGAAGCAGGGAAGGAGACACTGTGTTTTGATAGGGTACCCTGGAAAGAGAATGCAATTCTAGGTTATCTCTTCTTTTGTGGCATTCAGGGCAGACATTCTCCTGGGATACTACTTATCAGAGCCATGGCAATAGACCTCAGGGGAGAGACAGCAGAGATAGCATTTTTTTACTTCAAAAAGGGGTTTGCTGTGAAAGGTGCATCACAGCCAGGTGCATGCTCTCTTAATACTACTGTGTTTGGTTTATATGAGCACAAATAAATTATAATTAAATTATATTAAACATTAATATATATTGTATTTTATTGATACATATTTATATTAAAAACAAATTATAATTTTAAAAAAGAGACACCTACATACTTTCAAGTTGCACTAAGAATAAATAAGTAATGAGAGAGGCAAATGTCCAAACGTAGCCACGAACAGCAGTGACATCACACACCCTGAAAGCTGAATCCAGTGCCCAGCTCTAGCTGAGTCTCCATTTAGAGAGCATCTCCAAAAGGTGGATTCTTCTGCTAGACCCAAGGCACAAATAATCATGACAGAAACCGTGTGAAATGTTAAGCACTGACATAACACTTCCGTCTTCACAGCACTGAGCGATCAATGAATTGTTGGCTCTTCAAACAGCCCTGCAAGATAAACCCTTGCTGTGCTCTGCCCTAGGGAAATTCTGCAAATGTCATGTGATGCCCTTTCAGGCAAACCAGTTTGTGCTTTAGAATGATTTCTGAGGCATGACAAAAGTCAGGTTTGGCAGTACCTAAACAAAAAGATGAGTTCCTCCAAGGACAGGACCATCAATCTCTGCTCCCAGCACCACAAACACCGACTTTTATGATATTGTGTGCATGTCCTTTGCATCTTAAAGTCTGTGCTTTCTGAGAACCTTTGAACATTGCTGCACAATCAATATGATAAAATTCTAGGTTCTGCATAAAGAAATAACTTAGGAATACTCTCATATTTGTGCCGTGTTAGTAAAATTTCTCCTAAATTAAATGAACATTGTGAAACTGCAACCATAAATATGAATTGGATGGTTAATCCACTTTTTCCAATACTGCTTAAATTTCTGATACTCCATTTTCATAGATATTATAAGAAATTGTTTCCCCAATAGAAGCAGCAAGTGTAAAACTAATATTGAAAGGGACCCTGGAGAATGTTTTAAATTGAAAAAACATGGCATTAGAACACTAGTTTAGAATTTTATTAATTTGAATACGAACATCTATTTTGTATGACTGGAATTTCCAATAAATCCACATTAGGCTTTCAATATTAAACATCTCATGAAAAAGTGCATTTGCAAATCAAGAACTGTAATTCTATTTTAGTTGTAGATTCTATCCATGAGAAGATTTCTGGAAAAGTCATTATAATGCATGGAAATTGTGGATGCGCCATTGCAAAAGTTAGTTGAAAATAGTCTCTTGTGTGCTGATCCACAGGGGGCTGAACTGAGTTACAGTAGGGCCACAGCTGCAGTCATTTTTGACAGTGAAAGAGACTGTGGGATGCAACTGAACAGACATAAAACCAGGGACATGAAAGCAATGGTGTTTTCCCCCATGGCCATTTTTTCCCCTAGATCTTTTGACTAGCTGCAAAATTTTTTGTTGGCTGTACATGCAGAGCAGAGCACCCAAACTCGGGGAGACAAATATTGTCTGTGTGGAGGAGGATGCCTGGTTTCACTCTTTTTGTCCTAGTTTCGAGTCTACAGCTCTCTGACACTAACCAATGTTTGATTGCCTGACACTAAGACATTGCAATATGTCTAAAACTTGCATTTTGCCCCATGCATCAACCAAGCCAAGCAATAGTACAGTCAGAGAAATAAGTACTTTGCTGTGAATTATCTGTTGTTTCCCCATAAAAGTTTCTGGTCAGAGACAGTGGAATTATTAAAAAATCATATTGAGCAGAGCTGAAAAGAGTCTCTCATTCTACTATAAAAATCACAGAAATGTATTTTCACTCATTTTAAAAATAGTGAGGATATTGCAGCACGCCATGGCTGACTCCTCTTTCAGCACGAAAAGGCACTAATGGAAGATTGCAGTGTTACTCTGGCATGCCAGCCATCTCATTTCCTGCACAGTCCAAAGCTGGGTTTGAGAGTAATTAGAATGAATATACAGCCAAGATTTTAAGTGCTAAGTAGTACAGCATTTTAAATTCAATTCCCTATCTTGCAGTATAGGGAAAGACACCAGCCTGTACGGCTTGAATAAATTCCTCCTCCTTGGAGTTCAAGTTTTCCTGTTTAGTCAGAAAAGTTTGGAATCAATAATATTGAAGAGATTATTAGTTTTAACTGCCCATTTTTTATACTTTGTAATGTATCTAAATGATCAATTGTCTTGCTTAACATTTCTCTTTACTGCAAGAAGAAACAGTCAAACAAAACTGGTCATTCTTCCATTGTCACACTTTTCCTCATCTTTCCTCCAACTCGATTACCTTTCCTTCTGAATACTAAGTCTTGGTAAGTTGCTGTCACTTTCAAAGCCAATTAAAATAAAAAGTTTAGCTTTGGCCACATTGCAAACACTGTTTTCCATGAGGGCAGTCATGGAAGACCATCTCTAGATGATGCCTTACTGGGTATGCTTTGAAATCAGCTTCTTCTAAATGGAGAAGGACCCAGCTCGCGTGAGCTCAGCTGCTGCAATGTGCAGTGTTGCCAACATCAGATGTTGAAAATCTCTGCCAGCCAGTTGGAAACCCCCAAAATGGTGTAAGGATTACAAGATGTAAAAATAACAGCTTTGAGGGATTGGCCTTCTCTTTTTGGAGCTTTGGGCTGTTGTTCAGTCAAATCATAAGAGCTGGCAGCAGTGGGCATGGTGCTGGGACAGGAGGGAGGCGTTTTTCCACGTGCATTTTCAAACTTTCTCTGTGGTTGGAACTTCAGCAAAATTTGAATAAAAGCAGAAGGTAGGCAGTACCTGATATACAATTAAAGATATGGCACATAATTTTTCAGTCATTAAGATTTTACCTTTAAACACAACTGCTTTGAACAAGTGGGACAGCTCGGCACGTACTCTGATTGCCCTTGAGGCAGTGCGGGCACAGTCCGTGAACTGAAGTGGATGGTAAAATTCCCGATTTCAACAGACTAATTCAGCTGTTACGCGGTGAGGTAAGATGTTTGCCAGCTTACTTTTGGCACATGCACTTGAGATTCAAACAGGCCACAGTGCCTTGGCCAAGGCTGGCCCAGGCCAGTGGCCATGGCTACACTTGGGCAGCCCATTTTGCCTCTCTGCAAGCTCTGGCATTGCTCCAGGCCCTGCAATGCAGGTTCCTTTCATCTCTGGCCAGGCAGCTGTCTGAGCAGTTATGTGGAAGAGAAGGGGTCTGCACTCACACAAACTGAGGGACAAAAAGAGAGGAAATAATGCTGAGTGAGAAGGAGAAAGCCCAAAGGACTGAGGCAGATGTGCCATTCAGATCTCAGAAGGGAGTCTCTGCTTCTTGAATTATCTTTGGTTATTTCAGACTTGTGATGCTGCGTGTGGGTGCCATCCAGCTTTTTAGCTTTACTATCCAAGACACAAAAGCAAAAACTGAAAAGTGGTGGAAGAGGGGGTCTCTAAAAAACACCAATTCACTATTGCTTTCCTTTTCCAGTTTCTCTTTATAACCTGCTTTCAAACAAAGGCATAATGTTTTCTGTGCCCCATGAGGGAATAAGGAATACGAGTGAGCTGAGAATACAGTAGGATGGTTTTCATGTTTTGCAAATAAAAACCACTGTGTGTTTTTTGGTGAGTCATTGGGTTGGATTCTTCATTATTCATTCATACTTGGCCAGCCAAGGGGCGCTGACTGCATATGCCTTCAGATGTAGGATGTGTATCTAGGTGCCTATTTATCTTCCCTGCATGCCAGACTGCCTTCTGTCTGTGCCACAGGTTGTTTTGTCTGCGAACAATAAGTTCTAAGTGAGCCAGTAGGCTAATAAATAAGTTATTAGCATGTAGATGGTAGTGTCTGATTTTTTTTTCTTTTTGTAACTTTTTCTGTGGGATAGATTTCTTTACAGCGGCTACTTTTACATAGTCCTAAAAGTTGGTTCAGATTCTCCTCCCAGGATCACACAGAGATGGAGGTTCTGTGGTTTTGGCTTGGGACTGCCAGTGATGCTGGGAAGGTCAGAACTTTTGCTCTAGAGTCTGAAATACCTGCTGCAGTCTTGATTGGGACACATGAAAATCACTTTTCCCTCAGTCTTCAGTTCAGCTCCGTGCTGGGACTGCTGCTCAGTGGCTTCCTTCCTGTCTGTGCATCCTTACTGTCACTCCAGGGCCACCACCCTTCCGTCACTCCCATTCCCTCTCCTGAGTTCACAGACAATGGGGTTTTTTAGAGTCAGGAGATCATCAATTCCAACTTCCAGATTAAAGGACAAATTTTCATAATGGCCTGGAGGCATTAAGAAGCACTAATGCATTAAATGTTGGAAGATAGCAGGAGCAGGAAAATGCTTGATTCAGAGATAAAGTGTCCTAATGCTAATTACATCTGTTTAAGCAATCCAAAATCATGTCACAAATTGGAAAGAACCTTTCCCAATTAGTAAAGAGTTCATTAAAAAAAGACTAAAAGCTAGCAGGAGATAGAAAGAGCTTGAACCACATATATATTTTAACTTGAAAAGAGAAAAATTCTTGTATCTTCAGGTATTTGCTGATTGTAAAATCTTCTGTGTCTGATTCTGAACATCTGAGGTAAGCATTAGAATCACAGAATATCCTGGGTGGGAAGGCACCCACAAGGATCACAGAGACCAACTCCCAGCCCTGCACAAGACACCCCAACAATCCCATATGTGCCTGAGAGCGGTGTCCACGTCCAGACAGGCTTGGTGCTGTGCTTGCTACTTCCCTGGAGATCCTGTTCCAGTGCTCAACCACCCTCTGGGTGAAGAACTTTTTCCTGATCTATTGACAGTTGCAAGAATTATGAACCTGTCTGCTATTCTTTATCCATTTTCTATTCCTGCTTAGGGATGCCCTTCTTTCTTGAGGAAGGGCAACTTCTTTTGCATGATAGTGAAGAATACATTTAAAAAAAAGTTGTTTAAGGCTTACAAGCATACCATGTGATAAGAAAAAGTAAATGGACATGCCAATTATTGTTTCTAATAGAATAATATTTTTTACCAAAATTCTGTCCAAACCATGGACAAACAAACCAAAGGACAGAATGGGCCTGGGGAGTTTAGATGTCCATTACAGAGGAAATATTCATCAGCAGAGGGTGTACACAACAAGTATCTTGTGAATCCCCTAGCGAGAACTTCTCCCTTTGGAAATTTCATCCTGTCTAGCTGCTGAGAAAGCTTACACAAGGAGGGCTCAAGGGTTTGCAAGAATGTTTAACTCATGAATCTTTATATAACTCTCCTCCCCTGTGTCTCTGACAAGTCTCTTTTTTGTACTGCCCATGGGTAACTTTAGTTGCCTTTAGCACCAAGTAACTGCACCAACAGTGAGCCAGACCACGCTGCCAGTGATTAGAGAGAGCTGGTTTTAGATAGTGTCAATACCTTGATGTTTTTCTGGACCCCCAAGGAGTCTATGATCTCTGCTTTTCTCTGCTGTGTTTGCACATGCAAGGTGGATTCACAATGCTAACAGATAAGACAGACACGAAATTGCATACACTTATTGTGCACATGAACAGCCACAAAACGTGCAGGCATGACAGGAGTCAGGATGTGTGTGTGTACAGCAGGCTTCAGTGTTGGGATCCTGAGTGCTACCGTAGCACAAATCAGTGGAAATGATTTGGCTTAACTAAGGGGTAATAAAATAGAAAAAATCCAGCTCTTTGTGTATTACTGTTTGCCCATTATTAAGAAAGAAAACACATGCTGCAGCTACACGACACTATATGGTGTAATTCTGCAGTCCTTCTCTGGCCAGACTCAGACATAAATTCTGAGTTTTTAAGCATCCCTAGTTTTCTAGGGCAAGCAGTGGAAAAAGCAAGTTCTTAGCCCTTCTACAAACTGGGGCCTATGAGTTTGGCTATAAATGTAGCCTGAATGGTGGCTTTAAAATCACACTCTTTCACTGTTATCTTGCAGAGTTCAGCAACCTTACCTGATAAAAAAACATTAACTGGCACATCTGTGGTCTTGTAGATAAATTCATATCAGCTTCTGGAATGCACTTGCTCTGTTTAACTCTTGCACTGCTGTTTTCTATAGTGGGACCCCTTACGAAGTACCCAGACAATCTTGTGATGTTTTCTGATGTGCAGGGTCAGCTTATACATTGTCTCTGTACTATCAACATATCTGCATGTGTTTTATATTTTGGAATCTTTCAAATTGCAGCTTTTGATCATAGTAATATTCATCTTCACACATTTCAAAATGTATAATGTATCTGAAAGTGTGGCTGTCAGCTGGGCTGCTAAGTATATTTCTTGCTATTATGTCGAAATCAAATATAGAAAGGTTATGTATCTCACCCAGTATCCAAGAAAAAAATTGATCTCTGGGACTTCCACGCCTTGCTTTCATACTAGAGCTGCTGTCTAAAGGTCTTTGTACGAACCGTCTGCTCCTGGTGCTGGTCATATAAAGAAGTGGCAGCCTCATGTCTAGACATAATCATCCTCCAAATACAGGTATTTCTTTTCTGATTGCACTTGCAGAGGAATCAGAGATCAAAATAATAAGTTTTGATCAAGCAACTTTTTGCCTTCAAACATGACTCTTCTCAAATTAAATTAACTCAATTTTAGACAAATCAATTCATGCTTAGCCTGTGGAGTTCTGTTGAGTTCAAATTCTCAAAAATCAGCTGGAAAGGATAAAGGTTGAGCAATTATTTCTACGATTGGCTGCCCATTCAATTTCTGTTTCTCTAATGGGATTGTTCAGTGAATATTCTACCAAAAGCGCCGAAATTGGCTCAGCTAATTCCCCTCTGCAAAAAAAGATGAAAACCATAACATTGTATTTAGCTGCTTGCTTCTTATACAGGTTCTGCCCAAAGTCTTGTACTGCGTTTTAATCTGTGTCACTTACTTGAGGCAGCTCTGACAGAGGAAGCCCAGCTCTGGCTCTCCATTGAGCCTCACTTGCTGCAGGAGAACACCTACACACGTTCCTCAGTCCTGCTGCCTTTGGTGAATAAGCCTGAAGCTAAAGATAAACGGTTGCTCAAAGCTCTCCTTGCTTTTGACATTAAGGGGGGCAGTTATTAACTTCTTGCTCACTGTTATTACTTCATTGATCCGCAGTGAGTAGCAAGGATTTACAGCAAGCAGGGATCTGGATAAATAGTTACCATGGGGAAAGGCAGGATGTATTTATCCAGAATTAAAAACCTGCCAAGGATCTCTGGCAATCTATAATATTACATTAACTAAAAAACAAAAAAACCCAACAGGTTAAAAAACCCCCCAAAACAACAACAAAAAACTCACTAAGCAGGCAAGCTCAGAGCAGACTTTCTGCAGGGTGTATAGGGTAATAAACAAGAGTTGTCTGAATAAAAACCTTCCCTCAAGTATTAGCCCGAGAAAGAAAAACTGTTGAAATTAATGACTGCTTGAAGTAGAGGGAAAGTCAATGAAGCGGTTCTGGGATGAGCAGGGGTGTACAGAGCAGAAGCTGGACACAAGCAACTCCCCTCTGTAGAAACAAATTATCTTCATTGCTGCCTGACTCCCCACCTGGGACCTGCTGATCATGGAAACATAGCACTGCTCCCCATTTCTAACACAGATTAATGTTATTTTAGTTCCTTTATTAGCAGGAAGAACTCTGTGGAGCAGATTTATAAAGATACGGTAGTGCTTAAATCCTGTTGTTAACAAAACGCCTTTGAAAATCAGCTATTGTGTTCTAACCATTTAATTTCTCTGATTATAACTTGAAATAAGTTACTCCCTACTTAAATAACCTACTTAAAATAACCAGTCGAGTCA
This sequence comes from Oreocharis arfaki, assembly GCA_013398015.1. Classification (NCBI taxonomy): domain Eukaryota; kingdom Metazoa; phylum Chordata; class Aves; order Passeriformes; family Paramythiidae; genus Oreocharis; species Oreocharis arfaki. The sequence continues at coordinate 396,519 of VZRR01005431.1, forward strand.
TGAATAGGTAAATTATTTCCTTGCTGAATTTTAAGTCTTCTTTAATTATAGGCTCTCACTGGCTTTTGAATGTAGGATCTGTGGAGAGTTCAGCACATTTCAAGATGAACCTCCTGAACAAAAGGAGGAACAAAGCATGTCATTTCAGAACAACAACAAACAAGTCTTAATCTTAAAATACAATTCCTGGCTCAATCTCTACATCACTCCTACTTCACAGGCCAAATTCTGCTGTCACTGGGGTAGATGGATCTCTTGCCCATTAGGGAAGAGGTGAAATACAGAGAATTCTCATAATCCAAGAAGAACGAATCACAACCTGCAAACTCCAGCGCATGTCACATTCCACAAAAATTACGAGAATCCTCGGGAAATGAAGAGTTTTCTTCATGAAAAAGTTAGGCCTGTGAGAACTCTGATATTCCCTGTGGTTTATCATTCCTTTGTGACTGTAGTGACAGGGTTTTGCCAGCCACTGATATTTTTTCATATTGGAAAGGTTTGCAATGCCTGGGCTGTAGGAAGTTGTGTGTTCTTTGTCTGCAAGAAAACACAAGAAAGGGCAAGTGCTAGAACTGCTGTTTCTTTAATTACCAGCTACATTCAGCTAGACTAAATCCTCTAAAAATAGAATTAATTTTATTTAAGTTATCACAATAGCTTTATTTAATCTAGAGCACACATGAGCAAAGCTTATTTAAAAGCTGACCAATCTTTTTAATTATTCATTGTTCTTCAGTTACTTTGTAATGTGGGTGGAAAAACACTTGAAGATTTTTTCTTAAAGTGGATAAATCCATATTCATCTTTATCTTGATTTTCCCACTGCTTTTGAGGGCAGTAGTGAGTTTAAACTGTGTCAGCATTTGGCTATTTTAGTGAATTGTAGGAAATTATTTTAATTGATTTTTATGTTTTGAATAATATGTTAACACGCAATCATTGAATTTTGCTTATGCACATAAACGAACAAAACTCATGGGAATATGTAATGTTAAATCAGATGCTTTACATTTAGGCTCAAATCTATCTAATAACTTCTAAATCCACTTTTGAGCGGATGCAGATGCAAATTTCCATCAAAAGCAGAGCCAGGGACTGCAGGGATGGCCTACTACAATATTTTAGGACACTTCTCTATCAAGTCTTATTTCTTAGACCCAAATTTCATCTGAAAGCAGAAACGAGTCCATAGAAGTCAGTGCAAAATTGATCTCGTCCCTGAGCCCTCACACAGGTGAAGGGCAGAAGGAAAGCCTGGACTCCAGGTTTCCTTTACATGCCCTCATCCTGAATGGGGAACCTGCTGGGACTGTGGTATGGATCAATCTGGTTTGGAGGTGCAGCAATTTAGTTCTTTGCCCCAGGATCCTCGTGGCTCTCAGGAGATGGAGCAAACTCTCAGCAGAGAAGAGTTTGGCCGCAGCCCATGTCACTGCAGGCTGTTCAGTGCTCTGCACACAGAGCAGGAGTCCCTGTGCTAAAAATTCATCAAATTAATCCTCCCTCTTCATGGCCCAAGTACTGTTAAGAGTCATTAACGTAAGGAGGGTTCAGTAGTTTGAAGGCTTCTGTTGTGGTTTCTGCTAGATTCACACACGATGTAAATACTACAGGAAAATTCAAGGAAAGATAAATTCTCTGCTGGAAAGGAACATTTAAAAGCTATTAATTGAAAGAATCACCAGGGAGGAAGAGATCAGCTTCACTGGAAATGGAAGATATAAAAGATAAACTCTTCCTATCGCTGCAGTTCAGCAGCATGCAGGGCTTGAAGTTGTGTGATTTATAATTTTTCTGTGTGGATAGTCCATATACGGTCTTTGTAATATGCTGTAACTTTGCAAAACACATTCGTGCCTTCCCTTTTTCTTTCTACTTTTCCTCCTATGTAAATGACTTTCCTGTGCATTTAATGATTAGGACATTAAAAAACTTTTTGCCAGTTAAAATTAGGTATGAAATACTCCTTGACACTATTGTGAATCTGTATTAAACAGCCTCTGTTGGATGTCTGTTAAATAGGGAATATCAATCATGTAACAGGAAAATAATACATTTATTATTGAAGCATAATGTAGCTGCTCAGGAGCACTGGCTCTGTTTCCTGTGTTGCCACTCTTGATTTAAAACTTTTGGTAAACTGCTCCACGTTTCCGGGTACCTATATTTGATTTGTACCCCATTTGGGCTTTGTCTGCTTAAACTATTTATCAGAGTAAAGACTTTTTCTCTGGCTTTCTGTGTATTTTTTTTTTTTTGTGCTTTAAAACCCTGATCTAAATTTAGGATCCAAGCACTGCTGTAGTTCAGTAATAGTGACAGATAACAGTAGCAATGTCAGGATTGAAAAAGGCAGTTCCTCTGGCATTTGACATTTAATGTAATGTCAATATGCTGAAAGGTTTTAAGAAAGTAGTCTGAACCATGCTGCTGTCATTCCTGAAATTTCTGTGCCAACCCAAATTGAGAGTGGCATGCATGGATTTGGATTGAGAACTTCAAGTAAAATTGAGTAAGTTTTACTAGAGCCTGCATGAGACTTACGACCTTCATAGGCATAATATCAGCACTTGGTAGAAATTGTTCAATCAATGGTAAGGGCAGAGTCTGAGGGATTTACAAGGATGACATTTGACACGACTAAAATATTTTATCAGTGGCCTCTGCAAGAATGTCTTCAAGCACCACTGTCATAAATCTGATTGCAATGTGAAAAGGGCGAGACAGCAGGATGCAAAAATGCTCAATTCCTCACTACATTACAGCTTTTACAGACCAGCAGTCCTGGGGTGAGGGTGAATTGCAGCTTTGGCATTGACTAAGATACATCCTGAGTAAATGAAGGAAGAATTTTTCTTTCCCAGACTAGACTTGGAGAATTTACCATCAGCAAAGTCACCAAGAAACATTCTGTAAGGTTACAGGCAGAGGATTCTGATATCTCAGGAAGCTTAGCATGCCTACCATACACCAAAGCACTGTTCCGTTTAAAGTCGATAGGATTCCATAAAATTTGTTGCAAGAGTAGGCATAGCTGATCACTTGTGCAATAGGATTGCTTCATAAATTCCCTTGGCAGTTTCACTTGGATAATCTGTCCCTTCACGTGCCATGCAGGGCTGTGTGGGTCTCACCACAGCTCTGAGTTTCCCTGATGGGTGAAGTGACTGCAGTCCCTTCTTTCAGGGGTGTCTGGGTGTCCTGCGCGGGCTCCGGGCCCTGTACAGCTGCATCCTGGGGAGATCTGTCATCCTGGAAATGGGAAGATTCTGACAGAAACTGGAAATCTCACAAAGCAGCATCACAAAGCCTAAATTTCTGGGTTAGGACTCCAGGGCCATGGGACTCTGACTGAAATGTGCCTGGTCCCCAGGTTAAATACTGTGCAAAAGTAGCCTGGCATCACCAGCACCTTCTGGGAAGCTGGGACATGGCAAGAAACTACCCAGAAAAACTTTTGGGAAGTGCAGCAGCTTCCAGTAGGTCTCTATTGGTATGATCTCTCTTGATAAACTGGCATTTTTCAACAAAAAAGTAATCAGAACAATTTTATCATCTCTAATGCTGAGCTGGTCCTGATTTTTCACTGCAGAAGACAGATGCTGGTTAGGGCTGTTCACATCCTAAGAAAAAGCACTAAAATCCATTATTTACATTCTATGTTATTCAGTCATTTGCTCTTCAGGAAAATCTGGCAAAATCAACCCCATAGAGTTTAATTTTCAAATTTAAAAAATCATGGGTTTCTCCCTTTCGCACTGCAAATTGGAAATCTTTCTACAAGACAGCATTTACTCTTCAGTTGCTAAATGGAATCTCAGCTGTTGGAGAGGTAACATCCTACTGAGCCACCCAATTCAAACCCTCTGATAGGTTATAATTGAAAAGTAAAAGAAACAGGACTTTGACTTAATAATCCGCCTGATTCAAATGCTGACAAGCTTGCAGGACTTGTCGCATAGGATTTTTAATTCCCTTAAATAGCTTCACCCTATAGGGAGCAATATCACTTCTGCTAATGATAGAAAATGAGGTTGGCCATGTAGCCTGGCATGATTTATGGTGGAGTGCAGCACACTATGAAGTTTTTCAGCCTTTAATTCCACCCAGACTTACAATGTCTACAAACAGAATTCTCTAAAATTAATGAATGTAGCAGCTGAATAAGGGTAAAAAGGATGCAGAAGTTATTTCCTAATGACTTAGTTAAAATGTTTATTTTAACCTCCACAAAGGACCTTGCTTTTCAAAATTAAGATTTCTCATGGAGAAACCAGCTCTGGAATGGGATTGGTTAAAAGATAAGAAATTACTTCTTACATTCCTAACAGAGGGATGAAGCCTTAGAGAAACAGGTTTAACCTTCTCTTACTTTGCAGAAGGAATACGATTTGAACTTCCTCTAAATGTGCTTGTTCCCAGCCAAATGTGGGCAGACTGCAGTATTTAGGTGTTGCCAGCGAACCTGGATCAGATTTCTTCTTTATTTTGTAGGTAACAGCAATGCTACAGGCCAGACAGTGCCACTTCTGACACCTTTGAGGCTTATTTATTGCCCATGAAAAACAAATGGCTTAAATCCAAGAAGCAAATCTGGTGCAAAAGCAAAATTTGGAACAGCATTCAACTCCCCATCCTTCACCTGTGGCTCTTCAGTAGAACTTTGGTTCAGTGAGTACCAGAAACAAGGTATGGTCTGGAAAACCAGCAGTAAGGAATCTTTGGTGTGCAAAGTTAATATTCTTAAATATCCGATCGTAAAACAGAAAGGCATTAATTTATTTTGGTGGCTTTTGAATGTGAGGGTACTGAGTGATTTATTGAGCAAGCAGTGATGAGCTTGTGAAAAGGCTGGGGGCTGTATTGGTGTGTCTGGAAATACACACAAGGGAGGGTTGAACAGGCACATCCACACTCTTCTGCAATTCTTGCCAAATCCATGGCTTTTAGAAGAGGTGGTCCCCTAAATTACTGTCTTCAAATATCCTTATATCCTTCTCCTCCATATAAACGAAGTGCAGAAAGCAGGATATGTGCAGCCCTGTTGACTGGGCACTGTAATCTCCTGTCACAAGAAGCCAAGGCTGAGAGAGACAGCTATCAAATGATCAGGGAATACGTATCCTCTTTGCTTTTTCTGTCAGGGACTGAAAGAGCCAGAGAGGAGTATAGTCCATTTTTATGGCCTGAATATTCCTCATTTTGAGGGACTCCTACCTCTTTCTCACTAAAATGGTGCTGGGTCAGGCAAGCCTGTGCACTGTGAAGCAAAAAATACATTAATGTTGTTTGAGAAAGATAAGTATCCCATTTCCAGTCAAATTCATGCTTCATCACGGAAGGATCCCAAAGGGCCCAGTCCCTACAGGACTGAACAGTAGGTTACCACAGTTCTGCTGCTAAGAACTTCATCCTTAACAAAGAACAGGCAGGGCAAAACCCATACTGTCTTTCTGGATGTACCTTCTCCAGCTCAGGTTTATTGTCCCAGATGCCTTCCCTCTTCTTCAGGAGAGCAATAAACACTGCCTCTGTATTGTCCCCAAGGGGCAGTGAGGCTTTGTGCTAATCCTGTCCATTATCCACTTATCATTACCTTTGCAGGTTCCTACAAGGCAGAACTGTGTTTTTCCTACACCAGTGCACAACTCCATGCCAGTTTTCTCAGTCTTGTTTTCAAGCTTTGTGGGAATTCTAATGGAAGCACTAAATCATTTTACTGTGGAGAATGAGTCTGCTTTGTCTATTAGCTGTGATCAGCATTCACCCTTCCTGATTTAAATGAGCACTCTGCTCTGGGATCCCCCTCTAAACACAACATTTTGTTCATTTTAGTTCTTGCTTCTCTTTCTAGTAAATAGGTACCTTGAGAACTGCTCAGCTATCATAGCTCATCATTCCTCAAGACTGGGAGTTTATGATGAATTTGTACAATATTTATATAAACAATGGCTAACACAGTTGTGCAAATTATTTCCTTCTGTACTAAAGAATGGATTATTAGCATGAACTTAAAATCTGTTAGTTTATGTTTTACACACTGAATTATCATTTATGTAAATGAGATATGACTGTAAGAGTCTTCCAATGATATTCCCTTTGCCTCATGCAGCTCTAGGAATCAGCTTATGAAACACTGGAAAATAAAACCCACGGAGATAGAAAATGACCCTTTCCACCTCCATTCTGCCATTTCAGGGACTTTACGTACCAAAATCCTGGTGTGTCTGGGAATTTCTTGTTGGTAAGTGGGTCTTCAAGGTGGGAGAGTGACAAAATGGCAGCATATTATTGGCTGCCTTCTGCCTCCTGTCCTTGGACTATGAGCCGGGAAATGCCCGTCAGCCACAGCGCATCCTTTTCTGCAAGAATATCCCTTTGGGGCTGTGCCAGCCCATGATGCACCAGAGCAGCCTCTATTAGATGGCTCAGTGCCATGAAACCAAGCCAATCTCCAGCTGAAGATGAACGAGAGTGCAGAAGATTTAAGGTCACTTTACCCAAAGCTGTGCCTGCTGAGGGCAGTTTGGAGCACAGAGTTGCTACAGAAACCTGGTGACAGCACCCATTTAGTGTGTTTGTTATGGGACTGAAAAAGGCATTTGAATCATTTATGTGGGAAATGGTCACTGTGCTGATGGGTTGTTGCAATTAATTCTGTTGGGAGAATCCACTGAAATGGATTCAGAAAAGGAAGGGTCAAATGGAAGAATAAGAGTTTGAGGGGGAATTTTTTTCTTTTTTAGGTTTTTTTTTTTAATGTAAGTTTTCTCTTCAGTGATTGAAGGCCAAATTATTGAAGAATTGTAAAGTAAAGAAGTGGTTTGGACAGGAAAAGAAAGGCAGTGCAGAATATCCAGACCACGGGCAATGGGAAGCTGTGCAGAGGTGCCCCGTGGCAGCTCAGGGAACATGAGATGTCAGAGCAGCAAAGTTTGGGCTGGGATTTTCAAAGTAACTCATCTGTTTTGCACTGGAGCAGATAAACAGTGCTAATCTGACTCACTTTGTTATTTCACTGTAGTGAAATCCATCACAAGGTGACTTTACTGAAGCCTAAAGCAGCAGTGAAGCACAGAGGTCACTCCTCTGTGGAGGCTGAAGCTCAGAGCTAGGAGTGATCACTGCTTCAGAGGCACTGTCCAAAATACACACCTCTGCCACCATGCTGCCTGCCCTTCATAATGCCTGTGCCCATCTGCACTCAGTTCTGACCTCTGCAGGAAGAGCTGCATCTGGGAATGCACCATTTTGGTCTGCAACAAACAGGCCTATTTCGGATTAAATATTTACCGAAATGTTTGCAAAGGGACTGGAAGAGCTCTCTGGTCTGTCTCCTGCTGTTTGCACAGCAAATAACCCGGGCACACAGCTGTCCCCCACATTCACAGGTGCTTTCAATGCAGGAAAGAACAAAGCCTGGTTTTCTGCCTGACTGGGTGGGCTTCTAAGGCAAAGATGAGTGAACAGATGAGGAAATATTTAGATGTCTGAGGAAACTTCCACACTTTGCTCACAACACATTCAGAGAGACAGTTCTTCCACAGAACACTTGTTTTTGGAGGAGGAAAGTGATTTCTCTCCAAGTGCCCAAATACTTTGGTAGGCTAAACATCAAAGTAGGCTTACATTAAAACAGATACCAGGTAGAAAAAATTACATAATTACCAGGTTGTATGGAAAGAAATACAGGGCTTGTGAGTCTCACTGCTTTTCCTTTTAAACTGAAAGCACACCAGGATGAGCAGGCAAAACTCATTGTTTTTGCACATGGCCTCAATCCCACAAGCTCAAACAGTGCAGTCTTTTCCCACAGTGGCTCTCTGCCAAGGTGATGGGCTACTGCCATGGCAAGCAGTGAAGCAGAAACAGCAGAACCCCTCAGACAACTCACTCAGCGCTTGAACTGCTGTTTAAAAACATGTCCTGAATCCTCGAGTATACAGTAAGCTCAGTCAAACCTGTCCAGAGCCAAAATTTTGTCCTGAAACCACTATTTGGACTAAGCTGAGGGTGTCATTAAGAGGTACTAAATATTTATTTGGGGATTCTGATGATGCTGAGCATTTTTTCTTGTGGAAGCTCCTATTCCAGTGACCATAAATGAAGAACAGGACTTGGATGGAGCAGATGGTTCAGCAGATGGTGACTTGCTCCTTTTTTAACCAGGCTTTTGTGTAAATGGAGTGTGGCTGCTTTTCTGTATGCTTTTTGACTTTGAGACTGTGTATGTGTGCTTTTGGGCCTTAATAAGTGTTTAGTTATGAAATCATGTATCATGATGATGGTACGGATTTCACTGGCTTTTTAGAGACATAGAAAGTTTTTGAAAATGTGGTTTGTTCACTGATTTATGAAACCAACATTGTCTTTGCCAAAGAGGTATTTTGGTTCTGATTTTTAATTAAATGAGAGTAGCTACAGTCCTTGACTGTGGGACTGGACAAAGCAAGATTTTATAGCAGTCTTTAATTTATTTTTCCTGGTTTTGTTTCTCCACCATTTGGCTTAACTTTCCTCACTGCCCAGAGCATTAAGGTTGCAATGAAACTGAAAGAGGTAAGTGAAGAAGGGTGAGGTGTGAGGTTCACTCTGCAAACAGCTCTCTCAAGCTGTCAAAAGTTCTACAGTCCCCAGCACCTACTTACCATTCCTGTGCTGGAGGTAACAGCCCCCTCAAACCTGCCAGCAGCACTCCTTGTGTGTGTGCTCCCTAACCCATTTTATTCAAAAATAGGTGGGTTAGTGAAAAAATGTACTGTTGAACCATTTCAACTAATTGCTGAATTAGTTAATTCAGCCTCATTTAGACTGATAAAGGTTAAGGAAAAGTCACCTAAGCAGCTTGAACATCAGCAGATTTGAGGCAGCATAATTTCTGCCACAGGGAATGTGGAGATTTGTCGTGAGGATTAGACTGAGAGTGGCAGGATAGTGCACTGGCACAGCTGGAACAGAGGAGCGTGTCCTTTCACTGCCTGGGAGTGGTTAAACCAATACAGCGTCTTCTGTCTTCTTAAAGTTCATATTTTTGTAACTCACCTGTACATTTACTCCTAATTTCACATTATTTCTTAGGGCCACAGAGTGGTCTTCTAGGATCCAGCTTTGTAAGCTGGATTGTAATTGAAGGTGGTTGTCTCGTCTCTCATTTCATGTAAATTCTCCTATCATCTAATATCCTAGTGTCTTGCAATCTTTCATTAGAAAAGGGCACTTTTTAACTTTTGGTGTTTGTTCTTTTGCTCATTACTGTCCCAGGTAGGAGACTGTGGAGGCAGAGTGGTGTTTCTGCTGCCAGAGCTCACAGGTTTTGCAGTCTGTTTTAAACTACACTGAAATATATTTTGGGTTCCAAGACAAAAGACAAGCTACTTGCAGAATTGTCCAGCCTTACTTTGTCTCCTGTTTGAAGTATTTCTAAGCTGAATATAATGAAGATCTATTCTAAGAATTGCTAAGGGATCTCTTTACACAGGATCTGGAACTGATCCATGGGTTTCAACACTTTAACCAATGCACCGTCTAATATTGATTTCCTTCGGAAGTCAAAGCAATTTGTTTTTCTTCCCTGGAGACTTTGGGTTTCTACCTTTGGCTGCAGTCCTTGAATTAATATGGAAATTGAGAATATCACTTAGGACTAGTCTCACATGCAGGCACAACGTGCAGCCTCGTGGAGCCAGGTGTCCTGTGCACAGTCGGGCACTCAGAGGATTCCTCGGTCTCGTCTGGCAGCTGGACAACTCACAGAGCTCTTTGCTCGCCCCGCTCTGATCTTCCGTCAGAGCAGCGGAACACTAAGTGACTTATTTCTGATCTCTTTTGTTTCTTCCTCCCCTTTCTTTTGGTTGCTTTCCTCATGTCACTCTGGAGAAAAGGCCAGCACAGTTCTCTGGAAGTTTTCGTAGGCTGGCGAGGTAACGAGGAGCTGATTGCAGGCCAGAAGGCAGCTCCATGGAAAGCAGCCATCTCTCCCATCATTAATCCGTAGTCACCCACAGGTGACTGTCTAGCAAGCCAAAACTTTCAGATTTACAGCTAAAATCTAATACCTTTCTGCTAATCAGCACTTCCAAGCTGCCAAGCTCTGTGTGATCATTGCCTGTGTGAGGCTTCCTTCCATCCCATGGCAGTGTCAAGGCAGAGTGGCTCTCGCTTTATACCACATAAACCTGGAGGTGAAACGCTGGGGAATCAGATGTCCCATGAGGGTGTTCCATGCTGGAATTCCTGGTGTAAGCCTCAGTATCACAGAGGCCTGAGGAGCTTGTGCTGTGCACAAGTGGATGCAGCGGAGCACAAAGAGACACACGGCATCACGAGAGCAGGGGCACTCGGAGCAGTGCAGGTCATCAAGGTGGTCTTTTAAATGACACATGTGCTCTTGTGAGTGACTTTTAACACCAAAGGAGCTGAAACAATTCCTCCTGGACACAAAGACATGAGTGCAGGCAGGATGTAACCTGTTAGGATCATATCCAGCCTCGTTTGAAGGGTAAGGCTCTTGGTGGTGCTAAATGACAATCTGTTCTGAATTTATCCTGCCCATATGTCATCAGTAACAGCCTACAAAACACACCTCTCGTTTTAGATCCAAGTTTGCATCTGTTCCAAGCAAAACATGTGCCATCTCCCTGTACACTCCTAGCAAGTCTATATTGGCAACACAGGAGCAACCTGAAACAGGAAAAATTCCTTTTGGTATTACGGGAAAATTAATCACAAATGACTGTCATTTTGACCCGGCTTTACACGAATATAAAATCTCAGTGGAGGAAACATCTCAAAATGCTTCTCCATGGTTCCATGATGTGTGTAGGGTTATTGTAGCTCAGATACTGTCCCTCAGTAGAAACATTCTGATGCTTCAGCTGTGATTTGTCTGTCTGTGTTTCGTTGTTGCATCATACAGGTAAAGAGCATCTTTAAAACATGGATCCAGGCTGTGAGCAATCCATCCCTGGATAGTAAGATGCCAATAGCCGATAAGGTTTATGAGAGGTTATAGCTTCAAAGGAATTGATTTATAACTGTTTTCTATTTTTAAATACACAGCTGGACATCCAGGATGATCTGCAGAAGCATCTGACAGGCTTATATGCTTAATTTACATTGACTAACAGCCAATGTTTAGGTGCTTCTATAAATCTCCCCAGGCTGTTTCTCTTAATCTCTAGGCATTCCAAATGCTTTGGAAGTCTGAAACAAAAATTTAGGGCCTGATTTTCAAAATCTCAGACCTCATGTTACATTCTTGGCTAGAAATCTAAATTTCTTATCTCAGCAACCTGAACTCTTGCAAATTCTACATGTTTGCTGGCATTATTTGATATATACATTTTCAGGAATTTTGAACTCTTAATCTGAAAAAAGGTAAAGCATATTGCATAGAAATCTGCAATCCCAGAATATAAATATTTTAACACTATTATTTACAATTAAATTTTTTACAATTCCTGTGATGCAGAAAAAAAAGGCCTTTAAAGTGCAATTCTGCTCTAGATAAATCTTGCTGGTGCTTTGTTTGCTTAGCCTACTAATTTTCCATATCCAATACACTCACTTTACATCTTAAAATATCTTTTATGAAGAGACAAGTTAGGGAAAAAATCAAACACATTTTCATGTTATTGTCAAAAAAAATCTTCTGAAGGCTGAACTCTTCTGACTTGTAGACCAATGTTACCCCTGTGCCTTCAGGGAGACCCTCAAAGGGAGGCAATGAATGTAGTGGTTCTTCTGTTGAACAAAGTAGTAATAGAAACAAATTTCCATCCTCTTAGATGCATCAATTCCAGGAGGAATGGAAGAGCAGAAGTTTACTTGCAGCATCTAAGTGAGCAGCCATGTCAGACAGCAGCCTTGCTGAGCAAGAAGATGCCATCAGAGCTCATCAGAATAAGCCTACTTTAAAGGGTTTAAATAACTGTGTTTTATTCAACATTAAGAAGAGATTTGAATTTCCAAATATTTTTCTAAGGGATCTTTCTGCTGAGCTGGCACTGAACTTCCAAGTTGCAGAACCGAGGGAGTGTTTTAAGATCCAATTACAATGAAAAAAGAAAGCAAATTGTGCCCTACAGAAATGCTGACACCAGCACAAACCCAGCCACGTTCCCAAGTGCTGCCTTTGTTAATAATGTTCTTTTTTACACTTTTGTGGTATGAGGCCATGCCTGATGAATATTTTGCTGGCATGAATATTAATGTCTTTTAGAGTTCCTTCTCTTTCCCCATCATCCCTTCTTCCTGTTAGCATGTCAATATGAACCAAAATTAGGCCAAAATTATTTTGGTGGTAAAACCCGAGCAGTGTCATAATTAAAGCGATATTGCTGAGCTGTGCTGCGCTTCGAAATATTCTGCCATCTTACTGAGAGTGGCTGAAATGTGCTGCACCGTTTCATCCATCTGCTTCCCAAACCACAAGTCTCCCTAGTAGGAGAGATGGAGAGATGCTACGAGTTCCTCGTTGTTTCACGAGGCTATAGTTAGGGCTGCAAGCTCCTATTTTTGGACACTTCAGCGACTACTGTGAGAGTCTGTGTGATAAGGAAGGGAAAAATTCACATCTTCCCAGATTAGCAGCCTCTACGCATCCATTTTCTTGCTCTTTGTCCCGTTTTGTACAAGACCAGATGCCCCTATGAGGGTACAAAGGAAGCTGATACTGAGTGTGCCCAGTGTGACGTGTTGTAGGATTTAAATGGCTCCTCACAAGAGCTTCAGGGTGTCTAAGTGCATTAGGGTTATAGTTTGGCCTGAAATTAATTTTCTCTGTTTTGCCAGAAGTTCAAAGGTTTTCTGATGCTTCTTTCAAACTAGGATCAATACTTTAAAACCTGACAATACAGTCAGAAATATTTTTGGGAGAACTTCATAATTCGATAGAAAGTAAGGAAATACTCAGGGAGTTTAAAAATCCCTATTTTCATATATTCAAATTCCAAGTTGAGATTTTAAAATCATAGAAATTCGATTTCATTTTAATGAGATTCAAGAATATTTTAAAAATCTGTAAGGACATAGAAATGGCTTCTTATTAGATGATAAGTACATACTAATGTGACCACTGTAAGATTTCCTAATTCAAAATAACCCAAATGCAATTTAAGCTCAATTATACATGAAAATCACTCAAGGAATGTAGAGTTGAGAATTTTTCAATAAATTATGTATAAAATTCAGCCATTTGCCACGTTGTCTCAAATGCAACCTGTCAAGGACACCATGTTAAGAAAAATTGTGGACGAATATAGAAAACACAAAATATAATTAATTCTGACTGCTTTTAGACTCACAATTTTTCTGCCTGATTAAAATTTAACTGAAATAAATTAAAAATAATGGGGAAAAAAATTGCCCAGCAACTTAAGCTTTGTGCACTTGCTGAAACTTTCTTCCTGTAGTTGTGTTGACTTCAAATGGATCAGAGCTGTAAATGTTCCAGCAGATAAATATGGCATTTTTGTAAAGGTCTGAGTAGGAAAAGGTGAAGGATTTACTCTATCCTGGTAGAGCACAAAACACTTGGGAGGATGCCCAGGCAGGAATAATGATGGGATGAAAGGGGCAGGGCCAGTCAGCTCCTCTCACGCTGCTGGACCTCTTGCAGCAGACAAGGTGTGTTTCCAACCCAGCTCACACACTCCAGGACTTCTTCCCGCCCAGCCCAGCCTCTCGCAGTGAAATTTAGCTCTTGGTAATCCAAACTCAACACGGCTGGTTCCACTGACACCTCTTCTAATAGATGGGGCCAGTCAGCTCTCCCTTCCTTATCAAGCAGGAGCAGTTCCAGGGGTTTGTTGGGGTTCACGCCACACCTCAGAGGAGGAAAGAGCTTCGTGGCAGAAACAAAACCACCTGCAGTGAGGACGAGCTGCAGCCTAATTAAACTTAACTGTCCCCAAGTGCTTTCATGAGAATAGTTGCTCAAAATTACCTAAACTAATCCACATTCTTAAAACCCCCTGAGGTTTTGTTTTCCTCTCGTTTATTAGGATTCTACCTTTCTAATTCCCACGATTGTGATAATGTTGCCTTTGATTTATCATGAGGAATCTGCAAGCAAAATTTGGCCACTCAGCATTAAGGCTGAAATGCTCATCTTCAGACAGCTCTCAGCCTTAGGAATGTTTTCATCTCTTGCCCACTAATATAATCACAGGGCTCTCCATCTGACAGCACAATGAAATTGCAAGCTAAACTCTCTATCACAAGTTTCTGAGAGTAACCAGAGTTAGGCAGTGAAAACAAAAGTTCACACTGACTTGTACAGCAGATTCAAGGCCGCAGAAAGAAAATGAAAAAACTTTCTTGCTAATGAGAAAAAATAATTTCCTATTCCTATAACTCCTTTTTTATTCTAGAGAACCTCATCAGTTTGGGCTTGACCTTCTCTTTCTCCCTGTTTGTTCACCACTTACGTATTTTCTGTGCAATGTCTCACAAGGGGACTGCAAAAGCAGAATAAGGCCCTTTCTAAGTGAGTAGCAATCTAACTATAAATGAGTAATAATCTACCACTTAGAAAAAGCCTTTAAGAGGGCAAAAGAGTACTGCAGTGTTGTATAATGACTGTCAAGGCTCAGGTCAGGACAAGAGGAGGAGATCCCAAATGGAAAAGGGAGAATTTAGGGGCATAGATAGAATGAAATAAGAAAAATGCAGTTTGGCTGAGCTGGCCTTTGAGCATCAGCACATAATAAAAGCTCATTGGAAATTTTCAGGAGGAATTTTTTCCTTTGGAAAATGCTGACAATGTCAACATCAAAACCTTTCCTGGACTGTGTCCTATGGCACTGCCCTCCCCAGAAATCAGACAAGGCAGGGAATTCTGCAACATCCTGCACTGACCAGGCCAGAGCTCACCCTTTGCCCAGCTGTGTTTTTTCCCTGAATTTCAGGCACGGAACAAGGATCCATTCTGCATGCCAGAACACAGAATTACTCTTGCCTGCCTTTTCCAGGTCACTGTTAAAAACCAGTTTAGGCACCCACATGCCCCATCTCACATCCTCACCACGTTGTCCTGTGCCATGTGGGCACATGCACATGATTCCCCACCCTGTCCCATGTGCTCCAAGGAGTTCTGGGTTCTTGGGAATAAACGGAATTGGCCTGACACTAAAGAGCTGCTGGCCTGGAGACTTTCATACAGATGGACCAAAAAGCTGCTCCTCAGTTATTGAAAAGTTCAAGGGAATTTTCTCTCAATTTAGTAATAGTAAGTTTTACCTTCACAGGAAATGTTGAAATTTATATTTCTGCTATGAATTTTTATTTGTTTGTTTAAAAAGAATAAAATATTATTTTCTGCAAGAATCATTTCTTTGGTCTAATACCACAAAATTGAGCTTCTGTTTTTCTAACAATCAAGTCTGCAGACTTTTAGTCTTTCCAGAAATTCAGAGACCTTGACCACGTGTGTGTTTTATTTAACTTCAGGAACAGATTATGAGTTTTAGGAAGCCTGATTGATGCATATACTTGGCCCTTGCCCTCATATTTAATTTCATTAGTATTCCATTCATTTTCCCATGGTTTTAATGAACGTATCATTTATGGCCCTATTTTTATCACAGAACTGCAGTGGTACTAATTTAATACATGAATTTAATCTAAGATGGTTAAACCATTGCAGAAAAAACTTAGGTTTCTTTTAGTTCATTTCGAGTGGTTTATTTTGCCTCATTTTATGTGAAATTGTTAGAAATATTTTAATCTAGTTGAAAACAAGCTACTTTTTTCAATAAATAATAGGGTATTAAATCTTTTGCTTTGCTGTAATTGCACTGGTAGGGAATCTGGTTTATCTTATCTGAATGCTGCTTTCTCATATAATCATCCTTTGTGCTCCAAAACTGTAAAGAAACCTATAGATTCTCTTGCTTCTGATGATCTATTTGAGAAGACTTGGAACTAGAAAATAAAACAGCTATAAAAAAACCTATTTTATCTGCTTGGCTGCCAATTTTCTGTTTAGGTGAATCTGAAGAGTCATGTAAAGGATGTTTTTTCCATTTCAAACATATATGACAGTGGCCTTCTGGACCTTTTCCTAAGCAATATGAGACGTATCTAAGCATTGTATTCTGCCCTTGAAATGTGGGTTTATACACAGAGGTAACACTTCTGCTCACAAAAGCAAAGCCTGGTGCCATCTGCATTAACAATCCCTCTGCAGCCCTTGCTGAGGACCTCTGACGCAGCTCTTCCTTGTGCTCTCACAGCCCCAGAGTCTGCCAATTGAGAGCATAATGGAGAAGGTAAAATGGAAGCAGTTGTGACCCTGGCTGGCTTATGGACACCCCTGAACCCATTCAGTTTGCTCACAAAGAATGAAGGATTTGTAGGAAAAATGGAGATGAGAGACAGGAAGAGGATAAACACAGACATATGCATCCAACGAACTAGAGGAGATTATTTTTCTATTTCTCAGCTGAAAAGAGCTGCATTCCACTACATCCAGTTTCTGCTTAGTGGGATTCTCTGTGTACTTTGATCAAAACCACAGGAAACCACTAAGAAGAATACAACTCTTTCCCAGCACCCCCTGTTACTTTGACTGGCTTTGATCTCTGAGGCAGCGGTTTCTTGAAAACTTTAAGAAGTGGACGCGTAGTTAATAGCAAGGGAGCCAAAATTGTGAAACTCTGAAGATGTAAGAAAGAATTTTTAATAACAACATGGACTATAACTTTATCTCTTCAAGACAAACTCTAATATTTACTAGTTTTATATAATATACCCAGCACATAAGGTTCCACCTAGTTCAGGAGGATAAATTTCCATGGCAATGCCAGATGCTCATTTTGAGTATCTGGGTTCTTGGGGAACCTGAATTTAATTTCCAGGTTATGAATTGACCTGAATGTCAGCAATTCTCTTTTAAATTCTTCAACATGTCAAGGTGTTGCAAAGGCTTTGAAATCTGCTCTTCCCACTGAGATTTCCGACCCGCTGGAGGGTTTTACGCAGGTGATTTCACCTCTGTGTACCTCGATTTCCTCATCTAGATATTGAGGATCATCCTACTTCTGTATATTACTTTGAGACCTAACGATTGCAAGTGCTGTACAAAGACAGTATTATTTTTCTAAGTAATATTTTTATTTTTCTACAATACCTCCATCTTGTTGATCAAAATAGTCTGGTTTTATTTCAAAGTCATAAGAGACTCAAAAGAAAGAGGGCAGTTTGTGGGCATACGAGATTCACGTTTTTGTTATGTGATTATTTTTTGGATGACTTTATACATCTTTTTGGGGACTTTTTGTATAGAAAGTCTTCCTGAAAAGTTCAGAGCTCTAGCCTCCCTTAAGCTGTAATTTTCTTTTATTTCGCTGTGTAACAGGTTGGACTTTAGGCATCTTATGGTATTCTTAGGAGCCTGTTTTAATAATTTCAGAGCACTGATGATATTTTAATATTTTTAAAGATGCAGACTATCAAAAAGCCAGATACTAAAGGACCCAAAGAAAAAAAAATGCATTGTGTGTCTCCAGCAGAAAATAATCTCAGTCAAATTCTAGCTCTGAGTCAGGTAAGATTTACTCTGTTCCTCTTCACAGCCAGTGGAGAGGGAGTTTTTGCCTGTAACTAGATCTGAGGAGCTGGACTCCTGTTAAGAGTTTGCTCATGAGCAAGAGAGGTGAGTTCTTGTTGTCGTCTTTGCTCTTCACAGCTGGGGACCGGCATTAACAAGATGTTCTGGAGACAAACAGTGCCCTGGTGACACGAGAGGGAGCAGGAAGAGCAGTGGTGCCGCAGGTAACCCTCCCTAGCCTCAGGCTGCACCGATCAATCAGCAAGGACCTGCAGAGCCGGCGGCCAGGAGAGTTTGGCTCTTCGTCCCACTGTGATGATTTCCCCTCTGCCTCATCTCTGGCATGTTTTAGTTTCGACCTCATTAGATACGTGACTCAAAGCATTTAAGCATTAGAGCCCAGGCATACAGCAATTAATAGCAGATTTATAAATGTCACCGGCTGGTCGCCTCATTGTTGTGGCACACAAAAGGCTATTCTGAACTCTGGATTCCTTAAGGCGCAAAATCAATGAGTAAAACGGTTTAAAAAATTTGAGCCTATAGAGCTTTACCTCCTTGTGGTTCTTGCCAGAGTAAAATGCATTAGTTCCCTGGGGAACTGTGGGAATCACACTAATTTTCTCAAGAAAAGAAAATTTGAAAGCCCTCAGCAAGAACTCAGGAAATGGCACTTTGCATTTGATGCTTGGCCACAATAAAAATATTTCTTCAGTAGAATAGCTGTAAGAGAACATTTTAAAAGCTTTTCTATATACATTTTCCCACCCAAACTTATGTCAAACTGTCAGCCACCTGAAATACACATTACAAAAACATGTCCAGAAAGTACAAGGAAATGATTCTCTGAGACACAGAAAACTTCTGAGTTGGACTTTTTTTTTTTTTTTTGCTGTTTCCATTGTGACATTTGAAAGTTCAGATGTGACATTAATGATTTGTGAGGGTGAACTGGTCAGCAACTCACAAATGGCTCCTGAATTTGCCATTCCAGGAAACAGCAGGCAAAGGGGAGCAGCAGAGTCTGTCAAGAGCTCAGCTGTTTGATCTGCTGCCTGGTAAAATCTCCAGGCTCTATTCCCTGCTCTAACCTGTTCCTTATTACTTGTAGTTGAAGCTATTTTTGAGTTGGTCAGCAATCATATATTGTGCTGTTTGCTGCAGATCTAATTAAAATAATACTGGTACAGGATCTAGTTATGTTTTTTCCTTGGAAAACTGTTTGCCTGACCTGAAATAGGGGTAATGTGGAGGCCACAGTGTGATACATCTCAGCCTTGCTTTGCCACCTAATACCAGACTCCTGAGATTAGCTTTTCTCAAAGGATTCTTTTGCTCTAAGCTGCAGGCCTCAAATACAGCAGTGAGCTGAGATGGCTGCTGGCTGAAAAAGTTATCGCTGATACAGATATCCACTGAAACTGGATTTTAGAGAGAACATTCAGTTTATACAGAAAGGGACACCAAATTATACCTCATTAGTCATGGGTACAGTTTCATGTAAATATTTTGAAATCAATATAATTGTGAGCTGATGCATTTGGGCTAAATTCACTGCTGTCCCACGTGCTGTGACTTCAGGAGTGTTTGCTGTCATCAAATTCTGACCTTCCTATATTGGTATTCTCAGAGGGGTTGTGGAGAGCGATGTAGCTTTTGGAATCCATGGGGGTTTCAGCATGTTTTGAGGAGACCACTGCAAAACACATTCAGAGAAAGATCACAAGACAATGCAGAGGCCATTCCTTAACAATGCATCCCTGCTCAGCATCACTTCAGCATATCCTTGATCCAGAGGCTTACAGATTACATTACCATATATCCTGATCTCTCCCGATTTCTTTTGTCTTGTGTGTGATGGAATCTTCAGGTTCTGCTGTTACAGCTGACACAGAAGAGAGTCCTCAGCCAGGAAAGAGCTTCCCATGCTCAGGTGCCGCGAGGCACACAACTGCAGCCCACGAAGAAATGGAGGGCAGTGAAACTTCTCTAACACAATGTTCCTGAACTAATTAGTCTGCCTGGGAAGCTGGTGTTCTTCATTACCTCAGATATGGCACCTCATCAAAGTGGTTTGGTTGCTGTCAAGCTCTCAGTGCTGTGTGCACCGAGTGTCCAATGCTGGTCACAGTGATGGGTTCTCCTCACAGAGCACCAGCTGCCACAGAGAGCTGCCTGCAGGATTTCTGTGTCAAAGCCATATCAAAATTGAAAGATATATCATAGATCAGACTGTGTATTGATGGGAGGATCCTGAATTATGCCACAGCCCATATAGAGCCATGGGGCAGGAGTTCCCAGGGAACTGGGTGACAGGAACCAACCACAGGTGTCACCCAGTGTGGTCACATTCCAGGAGCAGCTGCATTGCCCCAGCTCTGTGCAGGCTGTGGGCTGGGATTTCTGGGCTGCATCACCTCGAGGCACAGCACAGGAGATCACCATTCCTTTTTCTCCTGGTGTCTGGCCAAAACAAGTAATAGCTGGAAGTAAAATGATTAGCATAGGTTTATTTCCTTTGAGGGAGACAAATCACAAATGGGTAAATTGAAATGAGCTGGGGTGAATACAAGGTAAATCAATAGGATTACACTGAGTTCACGAAAAGGGAGGACTTTCTTCCGTTCTGGGACCTTTCATGAGGACAAGTTTGGGGAAACACACAAGAATGAAGGTGCTGTAAGCCATAAACAGTAGGATTTTGCTACATGGAGCCTTTTTTGTCTAAATACAAGGATGGACTAGATTAAGGCCAGGTAGATGCAGGTTGCTATGGGCACTGTTTCCAAAGCTCAGGGGCATCTCATTTGCTCTGGTGGGAATACAGAAGGAAAATTTCTTCTCAACAGAAAACTCATATAAGAATAACCCCCTCAAACAGATTTTCAGGCTTCTTTTTGTATGTAGATACTAAGGAGAACTAGTTTATGACTACTGAGACAGATTTCGTCATTAGGAATTTGCTTTTTAAGTTGAATTAAACTGGAAAAAAATCTCTCTAAAATATTTTCCTCTATTTTTGATTCCCATTTTGAATTTTAAATTCTTGATTTCAGGTCACCATCCAGGGCAGTTTATGCTATGGCTTCACAGTGAATTATAGTAATGACTACAGCTGCAAGCTTGCCAGACCTATTGCTGCAAGCAGCAGTTGCTGCAGTATCTACTCTATTGCTAAAAACTGATTGAAATATGAACTATGAAATGATGACTATGAAATATAAAATTGTCATCTGTGCAGTGAATCATACTCATTTTCATAAATATATCTGTTCATATATACACCAAAATCACAGATGTTTCCATTCCTGAAATAAGATTCGACTGCTATGATACCTTTTAACATTGCCAAACAGTTGCTTGTTTCCTGAAGCTAATGGTGAGTCAAGAGTAACATCAAGATGCAGTTTGGTAAATGGACAAATGCTGAGTTAGAGCAAGGTGATTAATTGTCCAGCAGAGATCACTTGTGGCTCCTGGGAAAATACAGTCATTAAGAGCAAAGTCAAAGAAATAAATCCCATGTTAATGAAACCTCCTGCATGTGATGTGGATGCACTCTGGATGAGTTATGGAGAAAGTATAGAAAGAAACTGGGACGAAAACAGTCTGTTTCTTGGAGGTCTTAGGATCTTGATGAAATGTAAAAAAAATTGAATTCAACCTGGAAAAATGCCAGTTAATCTCAAGGAAAAGAGTTCATGTTGTACATGCTCACCGTGATGGACAAATCTGGGAAGGAGTAACAAGAAGGACTGAGAAATTGTTGGAATGCCTGTGCTCGTGCAGCATGGATAGGGAGGCATTGTTCATCTCCATATAACTCTGGCAGAAGAACACATGTGTTTTTAGGCAGCTCATTACAACAAACAAATTGAAGGTCATTCAGTATAGGGCATAAATAACTACAGAGGGACTTTTGTGTAGGTAAAAAGCGAAGGTTGGAATGGATCAGTATTTATAGGCTGGTGAAAAGAAGGTTAAGTGGTTCAAAGCAAAGAACTCGCCAACAGTCTACATATGGGGTAAGCAGCAAGAAAGAAGAAAAATTCTTCAGAATGTTTTAAGGCAGAAAGAAGGAAGAAATTAAAATTTAAGCTGAATACTATGGTAAAAACTCTGATACAGAAATGAACTTGTAAAAATCTCCCAGGGAACTATTTGAACCTCACTGCTTGCAGACTTGGACAAAGTCTTGACTAAATATATTTTTGGGAATAATTCATTTCCATTAGTATCAGGACATGACCTTCTCACCAACTCCCATTAATCTGCATTGTGTAAGTGACTTATGAGGCAGCAGCAGGCACTGGGCTGGCTGTTAATGCTTGGCTGGGGGACAATAACCTCCAAATAAGCGCAGTTCAGAACCATGAGAGGGCCTGGAACCAGTCCTATGAGTCCATATAGATCTACACTGAGAGAGTATCCCCCAAAGGCTTTGAAACTCCTAAGTCATTTGTATTAAAAATAGGGTCTACAGTAATTAACTTCTTTATCTATAATAACTCCAAAGTGAAATCAGATTTGAAAAATAATGTCTGTCTTTCCTGTTGGTGAGTTTGCAGATTGTGGCTTTCCTTCTGGATTGACTTTTTGATAACTCAATGACTTCATGTTCTGGTCCTTGGGGATTTTCCTCATGGGAGCACTAAGTGTCTCACTGTCTTTGCCTGGGCTTCAGACAAAGCTCCTGACTGTCATTTTCTCATTCCTCTTTTGCCATACTGTGCCAGTGGGACCATCTTCACCACCTTCACCAAATAGGCTCAGTGTCTTCCTTGGGCTAGATGGGTCTGTCTAACTTGGATACTCTTCAAAGAATATTCTCAGACAGAAAATGCCCAAATCAAACATTTGCTGTCCTTTGCAACCTCCCATAGTACTCATATCCCACCTCTAGTTCAGGCAGGTTCAGACAAAATTAAAAGCCTCCAGACTGTTTGGTATCATATGTGAAAGGAGTTGTGTCCTCAAATCACAGATAATGCAGATAAAAAGTACTAAAAGCCACTGCTGCACCTGGCACTGACAGCTCTGTTGGAAGCCACAGTTAGGTGTGTCACCTAGAGATAAATCAAACACAGATTTCCCACAGGAACCTTTGCAGCCTAATAAGAAACATCAGGTGTGTGGGGGGGAAGCTTTTGCTGTTTGTGGTTATATGCCAAGACTACACCGCACGTTCACATTCACATTATTATTAAATTTAGTAAATAAAGGTCTACGCAATTATATCCAAATTCATTTGGGGTGAGTAGCACAGAGCAGCACAAAAGAGCACCACCTTTCTGGTGGTTTTCTGTTCTAGAACAGTGGAAGAGACTGTTTTTATAGACAGCATCTTTTTAGTTTTCCAGTATGTTTTGCCCTGTAGAAATATTCTCTGGTGTGTTTTGTAGGGGATTTTTTTAATGTCACTGTGGGAGTACAGTATGTGCCTGGGAGCAAATAATGGCTCTTAAGATGATTAACATGTTATTAAACTCTGGGATAATCGCTGTTCTGTCAAGTGTCAGCTCGTGCATTTCATCAGCCCCATGTGACAGTGCTGGACTGCTCATTGCTTTCTTTGATCTAAGGAGAGTATTTTTGATGATCAGCTGCTGGATGTGACCCCTTTGGAACTGCAAACAGCATAAGAAAACAGAAGTGGGTAAACATTACTAAGTCACCCAAAAACATAATACTGTTTTTATACCAGTTGAAGTAAGCCTGAGCTGACTTCTCATGTGGCAGTGTATGGGTGGGACTGGAAACAGTGAACAGCTGGGGCATAACAAAGTGTGAACTTTGCAAGAAATACAGATTTCTGTATCTGTATTCAGATACAGGCAATTCTGCTTTTCAGACTCCTGATGAGTCACATACAAGCACCTGAATGATGAAAGGGACCTGTACCATCTGCTACAAGCACTTCTGCATTGGCCAAAGAGCTATGCCCGAGTTTATGCCAGGGCCTTGAGTGCATGGAGTTTAGTTGGATGAGTCAAGGGGTTTAGTGGGCTGAGCTCAAGATCAGCTTCCTCACTGCCAAGAACTACTACGAAGAAATCTAGAAGTGAGGGCCTGCCCCTGCTTTCCCTAGGCAGTTGCTGTTGAGGGTTTAATATGACTTTTCCCATGTTATTCTGCCGCCCTGAAGTGTGTTGCAGTGTGTCTGCACTGAGCTCTGGCTTCCACCTTGATCCTAGACTCAAACCCACAGGCTGGCTGTCCAGCTGGAGCTGTCTCATCACTGAGGAGCCACTGGGCAACCACTGGGCTGTGTCTGACCCTGATCACTGTCCCCAGCTCTGATCCTGACCCTCTCATTTTGCTCACCATCCGACTCACCTTCTCTTCCACACGCAGGTGACCTTTGCTGCTCTTGCTTTGTCACTGTTCTGATTTCATGCATCTGAGCAACTGAGTTAACTCTGCTTGGTTTGGGGCTTCCAAATAAAATAAGTGAAGGGCTATAATAATTGCTTCTCAAGGTCCATCATGTTGCATAGTCAACAATTGAAATCAAACTTGTAAGTAATGGTGTATTTTACCCCAATAGAGGAGTGAGACCAAAGGCAGATAAAGATACCCTGTGAAGTGGTACATTCAAACTACAGTTCACCTGCTGAGAGACTTTGATTTCTATCACCCTGCTGCTGCCTCTTTTCAACTGTGAGAGCTACTGTAGAAGAGAACAGTGGCTTTCTCCACTGAAAAATTCATTTGTTTTGTTTTTTGGGTTTTGCCAGGGAGCCAGCATTTAATCACTAAGATGTGTCATACTGCTAAGCTGTGTGACAGCTTGATGCACTAAGGGATGCTCCCCACTGAAAATGTAAACAATTTATGCTGTATATTTTTCCACCTAAACAATATACGGATTTTTGCTAATAAAGGTTTTCCTGTTACAAAACAATCTTTGCATTATTTTCAATTTTTTAAAAAGTGTCTGCATTTCCATTCTGAATTTAAATAGTGAAGCTAAACAGCTCTTTTACTCTTATCCTACTTTACAATATATTTTTCTTCTCTATGATCATTATTTTAAAGTACAAAGCAATAATACGTTTTCTTTCGGGGGAGAAAAAAAAAGATTTGTGTATCAGACTAGCCAGGCTGTGCTTTCTCCTGCTCTTTCTGGCTTCTAACACAGCTATTAGAGACCAAAATGGCTGTTCCATCTCCCAGCTGTGTGAGGTGCAATTTCTGAAGCTGAATACAGAGGTTTATGGTCCATTTTAGGTACCAGCAGGAACTATTGCCCAGAGCCTGCCATTACATCTTAGAGTTCCACAATAGCCCTTGTTATATTTTGATACCTCCATTTGGTCTTACTGGAAATATTATTGTGTATCCTAATCTGCTTTCCCCCATCCTTTCCCTGTCGTGTATCCTCCCTTTATGTGCTGCTGGTAGAGTGGGGTTTTTTCTGACAGCACTTTGCTACAACTGATTTGTCAAAGACTCTCTACAGTTTCTGACCACCTGACCCTGTAAATCATCCTCACAAGAAGGCACTTCTAGCTCTGGGTAGGGAAGGCTTTTCCTTTTATCTTGGCACTCAATGCTGTAATAACCCTCACAGTGTGAGGAAAACCCCTTCCCCCTTTTGAAATTTCCAAACCTCTTCTGGATTGCAGGAGCCAGAACTCTCTTTGGATGCTAAACATTATTTAAATTCATCAATTTTGAAGAAAAACCGTTCCTCATATTTTTTTAGATGTACTTCTCGATCACTCCTAATACAAGGCAGGCTTTTCCATCTTTAAAGAAGTGAAGTGCTAAATTTGCATGATGAGATTACAAACCAGGTTAGAGAGGTGAAAGATAAAAAATAATAGCAGGCTGCATAGGTGGACCTGACAAAAACATGTTTTCCTGCCTGCCACTAAAATTTCTCAGAGGCACATTCTGGCGGGGGGTGGGCAACCAGGAAGTTCAACCACATCAGCTTGAAGTGTTTCTTTTCAGCACCAACCTTTCCTGGGCAATTAACCTTCTACTTAAACTTTCGATTGCACCTACAGTATCTGGCACTATCCCAGACTTCCAGCATTTTTGAAAGTGCTACATTATTTCCTTCCAGCTTCTCAACTAAGGCAACATTGTGTTGGAGCTTTGATTAACCCCCGCTGTCAGTGAAGATACAGATTAGAACTCGAGTAGCCCGAATTGCGCCTGTAAGGATTTTGCTGGGGCCTTTTTATAGACAGTATGTTGACATTTTGTACAGATGGAAAAATCTGGATTTCTTTCTCCCACTTACTGTTCTCCTATGCTCGTACACACAGTCTCCCATGTATATATTCGCCAGTTGTAGGAGGATCAGATCATCACAATTACAAGAGGGGAGTTTTAAACACCAGTGGTTTAGATTTGTATGTTTGTTTCTCACTCCCAAGCAACTCAGCACAGAGCTACATCTGTAATTAGTTGCGACAGCAAGAAATTTCATTTGCATATGCAAAAACTTAATTTGTGGTATACTTATTATCATCCATTCTTAGGCCTGAATCACAAAGGTGTTTAGACGCCTATCTTACGGGTTTTTGATACCTTCTTAGGTACATTATGTGAATTTAGCTGCCAATATCTGAAAAAACAGAATTTGGTATCAGTGTTGTAAAATGTGCTATAAAAAAGAGATGCATGGAAGGCATAACTTGTGTTTCAGGTTGTCTCTGTGTTTGATTTGGGACACAATATTGGAGGTTGGGGTTTTGAGTTTGATTTGGGGTTTTTTGTAAGACAGCAGTTCTGGCCCGTGCTGTACTTCTGGCAGGGCTCCCTTACTTTTGCTCTAAGTCATGGCCATTACCTGCACACACGCACATCTTTATTTCAGAGAAGTTTTTTTTTTTTTCACATTTCAGGCTCCCTCCTCCTGTTTCTGATTTAGATGTTAATTTGTTTCAGAGCTTCTGCTCCCTGTGATTATGTATTTCGTTCAACTGCCTTAATAAGACAAGAATTGAGAGGAAATCAACAGCTGCATATTTCTTATATTCCAGAAGCCCCAGCCAAACCATGTCTGGACTTTGACACTTGATTGCATTGATGTGTTTTGATTAAATCATAATTATAGATAGCAGGGCAAGAAAAGAAAGTTTAGTTACCAATTTCTGCCTTTTATGCTTGACCTGAAACCTGATGAAGTCAGTGGGAGTCCACAAAACCTCCATCCAAAGTCCCTCAGAGGCACAAAACTGCCCATTAAAACCAGTGGCAGCTGTTTTCGTCTCAGCCTTTGTAATTTCTTCACTGAGCCAAAAGGCAGACTGGAACACCAGGCAACAGGTTTTATTTACAGATTTTAAAAGTTTTATGACAGAAAACGGAAACCCCTAACAATAAATTACAAACCTAAAGATAATTATTAAGTTCAGAGCACATGCAATTTTTTTTTTTCATGGTTTGTTAATTTACTTGCAAATCATTCCAGCTTTCTGGGTTTAACACTGTGAGGAATTCACCAAATGTTTAAACAAACAAATATCATATATATACATCAGTTTGGCATTTCACTGTTCCATCTGGCCAAGGCTTTTGGTTGATAGGAAAAACAAACCTGATCTGTTGAGAGACTAATGAATATCTACTTATGGCTGTTACTTACAGGAATTATATCGACCAGATAATTCTGTAATTAACTTCTCTTTCTGTTTCTAAAAGTATTTCCTAATCACTGTATTTCCAAACAATTCTTATTGAGATAAAAATTAATTGGAAATCATATCACACCAATTCAGCTCATCATTTTTAATGAGTTTCACCTGCTAAAGACAAAAATAATCTTGGTACATTTTATTTGTTTTCAAGGTATGCTCATGCATTAAATGGGAGCAAACACGAATGTAATTAATCTGTAGTGTGAATTTGTATTGCCAACTGTTTAGCTCTTCATAAGTTAATTAAAGCAGTTTCAACATTTTAGTTTTAGCGTAGTTTAAATAGTGAAAAACTTAAAAGAAATAAGGAGGCTGCTAATTAGTTTTTGACAATGGTTACATGCCTGGTTCATTGCAAGCAATTGAAAAAAACAACTTCTGATTTTTGTACATTGCTCTTTAGGCAGTATTTATTGCACACGTTGCACAAATAGAATGTTAGAGAAACTGACCATGAGATACATAAATAAGTAGGTTGTTTTACCAGAAATAGAGGACCTCCAACTGGTTTAGATCTCCTAAATGTTTTTAGAGACTTCTTTGAACAACTTTAAAGTTCATACGTGTTCTATGACAGTTATAAAGATGCAAATTGCTGGAAAAAGAATTTTATAACGAAAATGTGAATACTTCTCTACTACAAACAAGAGACTTACTAACAAAGAGAAATTGCGTGCTTAAAGATCTCCTTGTAGTACTTGCAGCCTTGAGGTCAGATATTCACACTGCATTTTGCTACACCATGGAAGTGTAATTTTGGACTCTAAGGATGTAATCTACTCTGCTGACCGGAAAGTTTTGATGCTGCTTTAAGATGCAATCAGTCTAAAACTTGAAAACCAGGATGACTCTCCCTTGGTATAAAGCAGAAGATACTGCCAGTCTGTGGAGTTGTTAGAAGCTGGAAAATCCATGAAAAGCTCACAAAACCCTGTCTGCTCAGCATACCTGCTGCTGAGCCCTCATGTATCATGGGAATTTGCTCTGCAGGCAGGATTTCTAGATGTATTGCAAGCTGTACAGGTGGGTGTGTACATATTGTCTCTGTCATGATTGCTGCTAAGTTGCCTGACTGGGGTTCCTGCCAAATAAGCAAACTTTCATTCACCACAATCTGGTTTTCATATTTAGGGTAAAAAAATGTCACGGGCAATGTTTTCTCCAGTAACCTTTTCAGTTTCACCTGAAACCTTTAAGTACTTGTCACTACTCTGCAGGCACAAAACGCTGCACTGGGTGCAGAAGCTGAACTCAGAGCGTACAAAGGCTCAGCAGTGCCACTGCCTGCAGCCTGACAGAAATCCACAGGACTCGGAGGGGGGTCTCCATCGACATTTCTTAACCATTATTCCCATTGTACTCCAGCAGTGTCTAACTGCCGATTCAGAGCCCGGGCAGCTTCCACGGTCTGTCTTTCCATATTTATGACATGCAACTGTCTGTTCTTTGTCTACATGTTTCTAGAAATCTGAGAAGTGGAAAGGTCCTTGACACCAAAAACAGGTGCTCCAGGTAAGCCTGCATCATTGAACCTGTACTCTCTTACAGACAGTGCCAAAGCTGGACTGAACAATGAACTCCTTACAAAGGGAAATGCTTGAACTAGCATGGCTCAGGTTGCTCCATCACTCTGAGTTTGGGGTTGTTTTTACACTTCCTCCATCATATTTGGTGATTACACCTGCAGACATCGTGTTTTCCTCACAGTAGGGCTATTACTGGCTAGCAGTTATTCTGTCCCTTCATCAGTCTTGAGCTAAAATAATATCTTAGATATTGGACAGTCTCTCTGCTGCTTCATAAATTAGCAAGTCTAGGCAGCTGGACTGCTTTTGGCAGAATTTTCCGTAAGTCTAACACAGCTGGAAGTACAACTCTTCATGTTCATTCTCATTACTACTATCAGCTTCCTCTTTCTTAGCCCAAAGGACATATTTAGTTCAATATTTCACTCCCATTTGCAACAGGCTAAAATTTATCTTCAAATGTGTCCAAAATTTACAGAGAATAATAATTTGACATGTATGATCTTGGAGAATCTAATCTTTTCATCAGTGACAAAACATGGCTCTGGCCACAAAATCCTTTTCTGCATGAGATTTCCTTGTAAGCTTCACCAGTGATATTGGATACTTGGAAACATTAGAGAAGCAGCTTGACCTCGTTGCATTCAAGCTGTGCTCACTGGATCTGGATGAAAATCTGCTAAGTATTTCACATACCCACTTTGAAGTTCTAGCATGCCTATCAGTGTTTGGGTTGTTCAGGGGCAATATCACTGCGAGTTTGACCCTGGGTTCGAAGCTGGCGTGGTGTAAATTCATCATCTTTTTATTGTGGGAGTTAAAGGCTGAGTGATGGATTTTGTGAGCTGCCTTTTAGCACGCGCTGACCTGAACTGTCAGAAGATCTACATCGAGCGCTCTCAGACATGTCTGGTTTCAAAGTATCTGGAGCGTTCCTCCTCCAGCAGGGTAAGATGTTGACGTGTATCGCTTTCTTCTGCAGAATCAGGACACTCCTGCCCTTAGTTTAAGTAAACTCCTCTTTGTTTACTTGGCAGATGGGATCAGCACTACTCATCCAGGCAGTTCCTAAATCAATGGAACAGAGGATTAACAGCATACGGAACATGCCCCTCCTCAGACCTGGCGTCTCCTGAGCAGTTTATATAGNTGAAGGAAAGCAAGCAAAGAATGAAAACAAAAGCAGAAATCATCCACCACTGAAAAGATGCAGAGGTATTTTTAAAGTCACAGTGAATATCCAGGAAGTAGCCTATGAGAGAAAAGGATGCAAAAGCTTGTGTGTGCCCTGGGTGAGGTGGAACAATGTACAATATGTCACAGTCTTACGTTGCTTCTCAGTTCATTACTATAACCTGAAAAATAGAAATAAAAATTACAAGTTCATGCTCACATACTCTGCTCTGGCAAAGCTGTTCCTGAAGATGGAATTCTTTGGGGGTAGCTTAGTTTGCTCGATTAAGATAATTTCAGAATGTGTTTGGCCCAGTTAAAGAATGGATCACTCTAAATATGAAGTTAGCCCTCATGTTCAGGGGCAACAAATGTATCTTCAGTGTATTAATGTGTTATGAATTACTGAATTTCCTAAAATGCAACTGATTCTATACAAGGAAGAAAATGTCTGTAAGAAGAATCTGTTGTTGTAGGTGATTCTGCTTTCACAGTGATTTTTGCTGGTGTTTTAAGTCCAGAAGTTGTAATACACTGGAAGTCTTTACTCATACTAATTACTGTCTAATTTCTTGTACATTATGCGTGTGTATCTGCATATGAGAGTGGAGAAATGCTTCCACAAGCAGAGCTCATGCTTCAAACATTTTTATTTTTTTTTTTATTGCTAGCTCTTGTATTTGCTAAGCAACACCAATTAACTCTTACTCAAAATACCATTCCCTCAAATAAAACTGCCACTATTTGCAGTTGTGCCACATGGCTCAGGACACTACACTTGCCATGTGATTCATCCAGGAAAGGCTCCTGTCTGCACC
>VZRR01005434.1:0-37039 GCA_013398015.1 Oreocharis arfaki
GTACTACCAAACCCCGGCTGCAATATATAACATTTGGAAAATGCAACATTTTAAAAGAAGATATTAAGTTTTTTTCAGCTTTTAATCCTTAAAATGTATCAGGAGCACAGATCATCTCTGCTATTTGGTTCTCTTCTCAGAAGTTCTTAGGAGATTCAGAATAGTAAATTTAAAGTTTTATCTGTTTAAAGGAATAGTTGGAGTACTAAACATGTTCTTGAAGTTTTTATCTCCAATATTTATTTAAGGCTACATAAACACAAATGAAAAATCTGTATTTTAACTTCCTGATTGAAGTTTTTTTTACTTTGCAATTCAAATTTTACTCTCTTGCTCTTATGATATTGTTACTTCAGTGGTTCACTTGTTGCCTAACTACGAAAGCCATGATTTTCTAATTTAAAAGTCAAATAGAAGGTAAGAAAATTCCTGTATTTTTCTATGACTCAACACAAAGAAGCTAAAAAATAACAAATCTCATCTTTTGCCTTCAGATATCACCTTTCTAAATACTTATTTATTACGTTCAGATTCAGCATGCAAAGAAAGATGCACAATTTTGTTTGTGGAACTAAACCAGACCTCTAAACTTTTAAAAATATACACATGACTAGGTTTTTCCACCAGTGACTGAAGTAAGGATGATGAAAACATCTTTTGATTTTATGTTTGGAAGGTTCAGAGGTCAAATGAACTAGGTATCATGTTTAGCAATACCAGAAAATAAGTTTCAGTCCTAGTCAGACAGCCTGATTCAGTTTCTCACAATTGTTTAGTGAACTTACTGCAGTGGCCTTGGTAGATCAGTTCAGGGTAAGAAAGACACTGAACTCTCTCAGGAGACTGTCTCAGGAGACTACACTTTCAGCCACTTAAATCAGTCAACACAAAATGCAAGGAACACAGATATACTTGCATGTACCAGGTGCTCACTGCATACTTGGGATTTTAGATGTACAGTCTTGTCCCAGCAGGAGATGCCTCCCAAATATGAATGAAATCCTCCTGAATACGAAACCTGGAGTGGTGGGGGCACTTCCATTAGCAGAGAGTGGCCTGAGTTCCTCCCTGTCCCCTCTCTACAAGCTACTGCGTGTTTTACCTTAAATTACTGTCCTGACTTGATCTGCCTACTGGATAAGAAAGAAAATCCTTTCTGACTAAAAATGGATGTTCATCTTCATAAGCAACAAATGTGTTCCTGAAAGTGCCTCTTGCCTGCACACTAAATAAATGCTACCTCTTCAAGAAGTGACTACTAAGGCCAGCCTGGGAGAGATTTCAACAGTGCTTCCATGAGCTTCTGGTAGGTTGTTAAGACATCTCTGAGCAGAAGACCTTAGAAGAAAGGTAATGAGAATACAAACAACTCCAAACCTCTTCTAAATCCACACGCAGAACTGTGCTCTACAGATTTATATTTGTCTCGACTTTTTTTTTTCTATTTTTTCTCCTCATGGAACTTGAGAATTTATATTTTGTCCATTTATTGGGCAATTTCCTAATTTCACAAGTAAGTATGGATTTATTTTATTTTTCCCTTCATTTGTTCAATAAAGCTAGAAAAATAAGTTCTTGCTTTAGAATCAATCTAACCTTTTTCCCACTTTCTATGTCAGTTAGGTTAGCTTAAAATCTGAAGTTTTTTCTAGCTACATGACTTACAGTGAAAGTACTTGAATCCAACAGATTTCAGGTTTCTCTCAGGAGACACCTGCTTGACAGCCCTTTTGTTGCTAATGGTGGAATTTAAATGTCTGACTGCTTTCTGCATGTAGCTTTGCTGATTGCACTTTGAAACCCTTTTATAAAGAGAAAGTACTTGCAACAATGTGTTGCTCTTCCCTCCCCATATACACATTCCTTGAAATATGCATAGTGCTTGGAAAGACTTGTAAATATCTAGTACTGGTGGGGGAAAATAATTCAAACAACTACAAAATCATGTTTTTAGATAGTAAATGGCCACGTAATAATTTAGAAGTGAATTTTGGATAGGGTTTGGGTTTTTTTTCTATTGTGACAAAAGGAGATGACATATTGCATTCCAATCACAGAAGTCTAGTATTTGCAGATTACGCCTGCATTATCTCTAAAGATGTCTCTGTGTTTTTGAGGACTGAGAGCTTTGAGTAAAAAAGCCTGAGGTTGGCAGAAAAGTCAGTCTGAAGCACTTTGGATTTTTTCCCAGATTGGCTGTATCTCTTTCATGCTTTATAGTGACATCAGCATTTTATAACTCAATATTTATTCTATGGAGGAAATAATTCTCAAAGCAAAATAAACAATTATATAATTAAACTAGCAGTTTTGCCAAGGAAGACAAATAAGAAGTCCCTATATTTAGTACATATAGCATGGGCTGAAAGAAATATCTGTTTGTCAAAAGACATTTCCTTTTTTTTGTTTTATTGAGGGGGAGGGGTGTGGAGGAGGACCTTGTGAGAAATTTTATCGTTTTTTAAAAATACAAGGTTTCACACTGTGCTTACTGAGTTCTGATAAGAAGTTCCCGAATATGTTGCAAGCTGGCAAAATGTAAAGCAGTGAGTTCTTGTCTTGTTCAAAGGCTGTTATTTTCTGGTAATGCATATATCAGATCTCCTGCTGGCATTCAAGAACCTAACCACCAAAAGAAAGAGATGAAACTAGAGTGTCACAAACTTCAATGTCCTTATAGATGACTTATGTAACATCACAGAAATATTGCCAATATAATATGTCAATGTCAAAGTAGCTGGAATAGAATTTGGTTCAGTAGATATCTGACAAGTTCTACTAGGGAGAACCATGAGCTACACAAGCTGGTGTGTCCAGTCTTTATACCAGAGTCCTCCAATGAGCTCTCAGAAGCACAATGTATGAGTCAGCAGTCCTATGCCTTCCTCAAGGACTTCACTGGTACTGCAGTGTGATGACAAATTGCTTGACATCCTGTCTAAAATATGACAAAATCAAGTTCCTGATGATCTCTAAGTTCTCTATGTTACTGTACTTGCCCAGCAGATGCTCCTTTTGATGTTGTCTATATTTCTAAGTCGTTGAATGAATCCTGGTTTGGAGTTTCAGTTTCTCCTCCTATTTTATCAGCTCCTTATTAAATGTTTAGTCCTAATTTATTTAACTCACAATAGCTGGTGAAGGCAATTTTGTTGTCTGTGTAGTTTTCACTTCTTCTTTTATTTTGAAAAATATATATAACTGTCTTTTTATTCAACCTTGAAAGTGTTAACACAGTAACTATGGAAGGGCAGCCAAGTTTCAGTTATAATAGTAACTTCAAAGACAGGTCAGACAGATATTTTGCTCCTATACAGAATTTTATTCTGAATATACAGGAAAAAAATACTAAGGTAACATAATTTTTATGATTTATAAACCCACTCACAGTTCCAGTTCTTATTCCAACATATAAGTTTCTCTCTATCTCTCCCTCTTCTCTTCAAATATATATTGCTAAAGAAGTTAAATAGCTACTGAACTGGAAGGTAGTAAATTTAGATTGTAAAAGAAGATACGAGAAAAAATAGCATGTCTTCAGATAAAGGACTGCTTTGAAGTCGACATATATTCACAAAAATAATTTCATATGCTTCCATATCCTTACAAAGTCTTCATCCCAGAAAAACTGTGTAGTCTCATAGACTGCTTAAGCGAAATCATGCCACAGAATTTTACCAATGCCTTTAGTATGATTAGTCTACTCCATATCTGAGATAGCTATATTTCTTTGACTGTAGAGGGAGTGCTTCAGTTCAGTGACTCGAATTTCAAGGTAAAGATCCAATTGTTATTGCTTAACATAAGCACCCAATTAAAACTGTTTGGAGGTTATGCTACCTCTATGAATGCTGGAAATTGTGCAGCAGTATAAAGCTCACTTTAAAGACTTATGTTTCTCTTTATATGATTTTGATCTTTGCTAAACAAACTTACTTTTCACTGCGTCCTCTGATCATGCTGCCTTGAAACTCTAGTTTTCCTTATACCCGTGTCTGGACTGTGATATTCCAGGCTTTTGAAACAACTCTTCTTCTATATTCAAATTACATCACTTGCCTGGTATCCCTCAGCAGGCATTTAGATTAAGTTACAGAAAACACATCTGTCCTTTTAAAAGGGGAAGGAGACATTGATAATCGTTAAACTACAGAGTACTGTAGATCCAAGAAGGAGTCTGGAGTGAAAACTAAGGCATGGTACTCTCAAAATACATGGATTGTCTATACCAGAATGAGAGCAGCCAGCATGGGACAACCAAAGGGAATTGTGCCTGACCAAACAGTTTTTTTTCCATGACAGCTATGTGGTCAGACAAAGGGCAATCTTTTGATTGGGTTTTTTATAAGGGTTTACTTGGGATGAGAGTTTCTTGGAATTATATTAATAAATTAAAAAGTCAATTATTTCTATGTTTGCTGACATTTATTTGGGTTGGCAGTCTTGGGTTTTTTTTGGTTAAAATATTTCCTTCAATATGTTCAGGCAGCTGAGGAAAAATCCTAAACTATTTTGCAGTCATCACTGCGAAGTTATCTAGACCACAAAATTTTCATGACAGCACAGAAATAGTCATTAAACATGAAACTCAGACAGACACAGAGAGGTATACCTTAGCAGACAGTGCTGAAATTAATACATAAACCAGAAGTAATATGGAGTCTCAAAAAAGGAAATAAGGAAGAAAAAAATAAAGACAGAACATGAGTTCTTATTATTTTCATTCAATGATTTTGAATGCAAATACCCTACAGGACAATTCTAAAAAGCTCCACCTTTTTCTTGTATTTTCCCAAGTTTTTAGATGGTATACATATATATATATATAATTCTAACACATTTTACCCTTAATTTATCAGAACAGTTCAACATAACTTTACACAATGGGTAATTGTTGTATGCATTCTTTATAACTGAAGATAAATACTCCAGCCTTATGGGGGGAAAAAAAAAAACACCCAAAGCATTGTGTAATTGCATATCCACATCTATGTTTTGTTTTGAAGCTGTTTCAAGTGGCTGCCCCAGTTGCATTATTTAGAGACTTCTCGTGAATCACAGAGTTCTTATGGACAAAAGCTAGATTCTTTTGATTTGCATGAAATATACCATTATTCCTTGATTGAACAGTCTGAAGAAATGAATCAATTCACAACAAAATGAAGTCTTTCACTGAGTGCAAAACACTCATGCGAACTATAGACAACTGTCTGTGTGTTATAGCTGCCCAGCTATGCTTCCAGGCAACAGTTGCTGGTCCCTGTATATGGAAGCCAGAACAAGATCTAGAAGAAGATTGGCTCAGACCTGAGGGCAGACTTCAGTCCTGTCCATTTAGTGGCTGTTTCATCTTCTTGCCTCACAGAGATGTTGTGTAGGGTGCAAAGAGGAGAGGGGAAAAAAATGCTGCAGAAGGGTCCCAAGTGTTTGATGCTGACAGGGACCTTTTCCACTCTGTCGCAACCTTAGAAACCTAAATTTTACTTTTGCATCCAGAGTCCATTCTTACCATCTTCAAAATTGCCACAGAAGTAGGATTTTCCATAAAGTAATTGGCTATTTTTATTCTCCTCCAAAAGGCAGTTTAAGATGAGCAGAATGAGTTCAGCTGGGGTACTCTCCAAGAATCAATTATTCCCCTAACAGTGACCTCTTCATATGGGTGTTGACCAGCTCAAAATGAGGAGTGGGTTCAGGAAATACAGGAGTATTGTTCTATCTTCTTGTATGACTGGCATTACATAGCTGATGGTGGTAAAACACAGTATGTTCATCTGGGTATCCTTTCCTATGGTGTTCACAGCCCTGCAGGTGAGGAAGTACAAGTGCTGGAAAACCAGCCTTCTGAGAGCTTTGAATCACATGCATCATGAGGACATTTAGTGCTTTTTGTTCTGATTGCCTCTGTACCCTTGCATGACTGAGAAAACAACACTGAAGAGCAAGGATACCTCAGTATTACATACTGCTTTGCTTAGATGGAAAAAAACATTAATGCATTAGAGAACAGGTCGGGGAGAGCATCACTGAATAGTTACATGATGGAAATATATTCTTGTTTGGTTTTTATTTTCTAATGCTGTCCTAATTGATTTAGCATAACCAATAGATTTATTTTCCATGTGCAATCATATCAGATACACATATTTCTTCAAATACTGATGTATAGAACATTTATGGGTAAGGTAAGCATAAAATCAGCTCTTCACAGGTGCTTTTCTCTCTTTCTCTAGCTTAGAAGCTCTGTCCTTAGGGTATGTCTCTATAGCACTCCAGAAGCAGATAAACTGATAGTGAAACTCTCTTTTGGTTAAGCATTTTGTATGATATAAATGTTAAGCTTCAGTCACTTTAGTCACAATGATTCTTGATTAAAAACTTTTGTCAATCATAAAGTTAAAATCCATAAGGAAGTCTCAGGATAAATGTTCTTAATTATTTGCTTTTTTTCTGAGCCAAAATTAAATTAGAATTTCTATTTTATTGTGTTTTACATCATTATAATTTCTTTCTTTTACATGATTGGGAAAATTTATGAAGGCTAAATTCAACCAGACTCTATAGGCTGCTGTTCTGCAAGATTCTGCACTATAACAGTACATTCCAAGACATCAGGTACATATTTGCTTTCATTAAGGATAGATGAAAAGCTGAGGTTTCAAACTACCTATCACTTAGTTGAATAAATTATATTGGTTTAATATCCAGAGTTACAGGTAATTTTGTTCTGGGAAATTAAACCTCTGTCTCTGAAGCTTGAGTTCTAATTGTAATTCTTCTATGTGGGTTGGGATTTGGACTAAAATGACACTTTATACTGATACTACAAACTCTCAGCTAATAGCGATGAGGTAAAGAAAAGTGTGATTCTCCTGAGAGGAAATTTTCTTCACAAATCTTAGGGGAACTTTGGACTTGCAGTGTGCTGACAAACTCAAGGCAGAATTTCACCTGGAGGTTGGACACCAAGGTAGCAGATTTATCTGCTGGGAAGTGGGACTGACAAGTCCAGGTTCCCTTGGGTGGATTTCTTTCTTTATTTATTTTGTCTGATGGCAAGAAATATTCACTGCTATTTGCACTGCTAAGAAGATGTTGAAAAAGCCATGACAACTTGTGCTGTTTTTAGAGATTGTTGCTGACATTAAGAATGTTCCTAGTAGTCAAATGACCTTGAATCTGAAGTGTTAACCAGAAAAAAATGTAAGTTACATACATTATTGTACAGTGTTTAGACACAGAGAATCACAGAATCAAAATCATGATGTATTCTGCCAAAGAAGAGGAACCAGCTAATATAGAGGGGAAAAAAAAAAATCAGTAACTGAAAGCTACAGGAAGGAAATTGAATGAATCTGTTTAAACTATCAGAGAAATCAGTCTGACACATTAACAAGCTATGTGAGAGCAATCTTTGACAGGTGACTGAGAGTTGAGTACACCACAGAAGAATTTCACCAGGTATTTGCTTTACCCTTTGCCATGCTGTCCTTTTAGCAGAACTATATCTTGCACATCAGGATGGATATTGAGTAAATTGGCACTTAAAAAATAAACAGATGAGAAATAAGAGTGTACAAATTGTAAGTTCACTGCCTACAAGCAGTTATCTGTGCTATGGAAAAGCAAAGCACTGTTTTATTTGCAAACTCACAGAGAAGGCTCCTATGGCTTTTTTCTTACAGGCAGTGTCTCACCCCATTTTTTTTTTTTTTTTTAATTATTTCACAGGGAGAACAAGTTGAAAGTTCACTGTTCTTATCCTCCCATTTGATGTCAGGAGCTAGTGTCTGTTAAATTTGCATTAAAAAGGCATTTAAAACAGAAGACTCTATTAAAAAAAAATAGTAATGCTCAGTTCTGAGATATATAAAAATAAAGCATTCAGCTCCATCAGTAAAAATTAGTCCTGACTTTGGCATCTAAATCTGACAACATCAGATCTTACATGGGCTTTTCCAATAGGAGTAAATTCATAGAATCATAGAAAAGTTTGTGTGGGAAGAGACAATGAAAATCAGCTAGTTCTAATCCCCCTGCCTTGGGCAGAAAACCTTCCACCAGGCCGGATTGCTCAAAGCCCCATCCAGCCTGGCCTTGAACACTTAAAGGGATGGGTCACAGCTTGTCTGAGCAACCTCTTTCAGTGCCTCATGGTGTTCCCCAAGGCTGTAGGAAACGCCATCCAAGAGAAGAAAGTCTGAAGCTCCACCCCTCTGGAGACCTTCCTAACATCAACAATTATATTAACAACTTACAGCATTTGTTGAAACCCAAAAAGCTGAAATGGCTTCTCTTATGTACATATATTGCCAATCTTCCATCTACAGACTAGAATGCTCACCGCAAGGGCGCAGTATTTAGACTTTAAAAGTCTACCCACAAACTACTAGAAAATAGGAAATAAATTGCTATGATTCTTATTCCATGCTTCTGTTCTCAGCAAATCTCATTGTCATGGTTTGGGACTGGCATTTCCCAATTCAGTGTTTCCACTGAAACTCTCCAAACCACGCGCTGCTTGCTCACTCTCCCCTTCCCCAGCCCACTGCACTGCACTGGAGAGGAGAATTGAAGGCATTTGTGTAAAGATCACATATAGAGATGAAAACAGTTTTATCTTGGCAGCTTGATCTACCTGTCTATTTTTGTGATGCTCTTCAGCAGCCCAGCCCTTGGGTACGTGGGCATCTACATGACACACTTTTACACCCAACTTCTCTACCTGGGAAGTAATGTCTTGCCACAATTTAGCAGCCCAGAGGGCTTTACCTCTGTGATGCTAATTGGTCTTTTTCCATTGGTCCACTCACAGCCACAGACCATATGCTACCATCCAAAAGTCAGTGTAGAGGCAGAGTGTTAGCCATTTCTCTCATTCAGTGATATCTAAAGCCAGCTGGATGGGTTTCAGCTCTGTGATCTGACTGGATCCACCTTGTGCCCCAGTAGCTTCTGAGACTCGTCACGTAGGACTCCATATGACATGTATATAGCCCTACAATACAGCTGGAACTGGCAGTAAAGAGAGCATATCACTTTTCATTTTCTGATAGCTGATTATATGGTGGAGCCTCCTCAGCACCTTCTCATCTTCTGATTATAGTCCACATATTTTGCCTTCAGGTCGCTTTGTGATGACTCCCAAGATCGCTGGGCAATTGAGGTTTACTATTTGAGCTTGCAGTGTGATCAAGCAAGGCACTTACTCCACATGGCATCAGTGGCATGATGTATTAAGCGACTCTCCCTTTCGACATCCAGCCCAGCACTGGGAGTCAAGGTGTCAGGAGAAACTGTGCTTTGGTGCCAGTCACTTTTGAAGTGGCTCAAACCTGTTCATAAGCTGACAGTATTGCTTTTTTAGTTGGGGGTTGACAGGCTTCAGATCCTTTGTATCTCTGACACCAAAACCCCAGGAGCTGTCCTCAAGTCTCCCTGGGTACTTTTTGCCAAAAACTCCATGAGGAACCATTCTGCCCAGCTGCGACGCAGAGCATATTTTTCACATCTTGTCCTGTAAAGACTGGCCAAGGGCTACTGCACGAATTATCCTCTGTTTAATTTGTTCAAAAGCTTATTATTTTTTTAGGACACTGCTTAATATCATTTATCTTCTGGTTCACTTGATGGAGATGCGTACAATCTGACAGTACTCAGGAATATGCATTCTCCAAAAACCCACAGTACCTAGGAAAGCCTGTGTTTCCTTCTGGATGTTTGGTGGGGACATAGCTCCTATTTTGACGTTTCTTTTTATTAAGTTTTATTTTATTCTTGTCTTTTTCCAAATTTTATTTTATTCTTGTCTTTTTTCTTTCCAAGATGATTTCAGGATTTTTCAATTCCTTCCTACAGATACAACTACAGCTGTAGAGGTATTTATTGTAGATGATGCAAGCAAGGGAAAGACTACTGTATGTTGTTTTTAACTTTGGTCAGTTTCTTATCCCTAATGTCAATAAAGGGACAGTCCAGGCTGTATTTCATAGATCTGAAGAATTTGGCCTTTTTTCAAAGGAACAAACTTAATAAAAATTTAGTAACACTCCACCTCTTTCAACACCTCTTGCAGAAAAAAAATGCCATATTACATGAACAGTTCTGTAATTCAGGTTTTCTGATTGAATGCTATGTCATAGAAAATACTGTAGAGACTGTGATTAAATCCATGCACATGTACTCTGACATTTGTTTCTCTAGAAAAGACAAAAGAAGTGAAGCAGTTACTGATCCCGGTGATTCTCACTTTGAAAAGGGCAATTTCCTCACCCCAAGATAACATAATGTTGATAGAATTATTACAAAAGAGATTCCATATGATTACAATGGACATGGGATATGTCTTTTGACCAAATTTTTCCAGTTTCTTCCCATATTCTTCTAGATGTCTTCCTAAGAAAGACTGTCTTTTGGGATGTATGTATATCTGTCATCACCCAGGGGCTTGGTGTTTTTTTTGAAAATTGGAGGTATTCATCTGCTAGAAAGCAATTAAATTTAGATATTTATATTGCCAGTACCTGATAGCTGCTTAACATATATGCATGGGTCAGTGTCATATTTATATGTCCAACCTTCGCATGTCACTGAGTTATCAAATCGATGCAGTTATCAGTTTGGCCTAGGCCTTTCAGCCAGGCTTGCTTGCACAGATTTTGGCACTTATGATGCTCCACTGAGTTATGAATGAAGGATATAATCTATATTTTTCTATTGTCTTGACTGTTTACATACTTAGTGTCCTAGGAATTTGACTAAATGAATGTATATATACATTCTTTTCACTGGGAAATGAAGACTTGCTGTGCTTCAAAGATGCATAAATGGGAATTTTCCTGTTAATTACCAATTCATTAAAGAAAGGTTTGATTAATAATTGTATGCAAAAAAAATGTTTCTGTGGAGTAGAAGATTGCACTAACAATTTTATCAAACTGATTATTCACAGTACTTTAGCATTCCATTTTGTGTATAAAATGATAGAAACCAATCCTTGCCGTTGTATCTTTGCATGTAGTGCAGTCCAATGTTAAATGGCCTCATACTATTTCAGTCACAAACATTGATTTTTCAATGTCAAATTTATCTTTAGGGACTACCTTTAATTTGTATTTATATTTTTCAGCCAGTATGATTCAGAAGATTTACAGATTCACTTTCATATGTACACACACTTAATTTTAATGGTGAGCTAAGTTGTAGCAAGATATTCTGTAGAAATTAGTGGAGAGAATAAAAATTTGTCCAATGATTGCATGCTTGCAATAATGCTCTTTTTAGTAAAATACCATAGAAAAAAATGACATTTTTTTAATAGTCTTTTGATTATACTCAGTAAAAAAATAAGTATTTTTTGGTGAGACATTTAAATCATCAGAGATGGGCGCAATGGTAACCTCAGGAGAATGATAGTGTCCATTCAATTGGTGGCCATAGGATTGGCAGTGGAAGAATAATATTTTCTTATAACTTTAATCGAGACCACTGGGGTGGTGAAAAAGACATGTGCTTCAAGGGGTATAAGAGACCAAAATGGTAAAAGGGACTACAAAGACAAATGCTTCGAGAGGAAATTTGGGGACAGCAATCATGTTTGGAGGAAGGAAGAAGAGACTACTCTTACACTGAAAAGGAACCTGAGTGATTCTGTGTTGACCCTACTGGTCGATCTGAAACCAGTGAACTCACAGTATCTACTGAAAAAAAAATTGAGATATTCAAGGCCATGTTGAATGGGACTCTGAGCAACTTGATCTAGTGGGTGGCATTCCTGCCCAAGACAGAGGGTTTGGAACTAGATGGTATTTATGGTTCTTTCCAATTCAAACCATTCTGTGATTCTGTGGTACCACAAAAAAAAGTTC
Source organism: Oreocharis arfaki (assembly GCA_013398015.1). Lineage (NCBI taxonomy): Eukaryota > Metazoa > Chordata > Aves > Passeriformes > Paramythiidae > Oreocharis > Oreocharis arfaki. The sequence goes on from VZRR01005434.1 coordinate 11,868, forward strand.
CTGCATATTTAACAGGATTTTTTCAAAATGTACTAGCAGTAATATAATTTATTCATGCTCTATATGCTGTGTGCGAACAATAAATATATTGTAAAAATCAGACCCCATTAAATTAAACCTTCAGTTCTAGCAACCAAAAGATGTAAAGGAGGACTGAAGCTAAATTATTTAAAATGCTTTATCAAAAAAATATTCCAACTGTAGCTTTTTGTGATTTTAGGATATACTACAGTTTTATGAAAACTGTTCTTATGATGGTTAAATGCAGAGCTTATTGTGTCTCTGTATTACACAAAGGGCTGCGCAAGCAGGTTCTTCCACATTAACTGATCATGACAAAATGCCTTATTTTCCATATATCTATTCTTTACTAAACACAGAAAAATTATAATAATTCCATCAGGATCATAAATTCAGTAGTATTATGCATTATGACATAGAATCACAAAATCACCATTGCACAGTTTTCTAAAACTCTGTCCTATTCCTCAGCCTTCTCCTACAAAGATTGGAAAGTTACAACCATCTTCATCTTTCCTCATAAGGCAGCTGTTATACCTCTGTAACTATTGTAGTGGTACCTTTTTAAAATATTCTTTGCCTTTCTTGAGATCCTAACAGCTGCACACAATGCTCACTATTCAAAGTTCTTATATGCAGTAAAATTATACCCTACTTCTATTTTCATATCTTTTTTAATGTAGTACAGTTTCTGCTTGACTTTTTGGTGGTGTTGTTCTGAAGGAATGTTTTCAGAGACCTGTCAAGAATGTTCCTAAGATCTTTTTCTTGAATTTCAACTGCTAGTTCAACTCCAGCATCATGAAAGTATGGTTTAGATTATTTTTCCCTATGTTAGATTTGAAACTCATGAAAACAGATTTCTTATCTTTTCATTTGTTCATTCCCTTTTATCAGGTCCTGTGCATTTACCTTATCATCAATATAAAGTGTGAATTTTAAAAAAAACCCCATGGTATAAGTTGAAATTTTGATGCATGCTCTCTTCTCCTGGTCATTAATGAAGGTGACGAATGAGTGCTAGTACCAAGGCAACACTTGAAGAGCGCTGGCAGCTGAGTGGTTTGAAATTTCCCTCTACTGAACCACCTATTTCTTCATAACATAGTTTTGTCTCTCTAGAAAGAAGTGCTATAACTAATGTCTGTCTACTTTAAAGACTTTCATAGTTTCGCATATCCAAAATGTACGAAAGGTTTTCAGACCCTGAGGAATACGCATTTCAATGGGATGCAATTGTGATTTAACACTCTGAATTGTTCAGCTCATAGCTGTTACGGACACAAAAAATTTACAAATCTAAATATGCAGGAAAAGAAACAAGAAATTCCATACAATAAATACCAACACTTTTGCAGAGAAATATCATAGAGTAAAGTCTTGAAAAAACAGAGTATCTAACATAAATTCCATTTCTTACTACATCAGCAAGGCTTTCAGTTGTAAGCAGTTATAATGTACCAGTTCCGCATACAGGCCTCTGAGGGACACCATTTGTTACAGATATCTGTTTGGATACTGAGCCATTACTGCTACTTTTTGGACATGGTTATGCAGACAGTTTCTTATCCAATGAACAGTCCATTCATCAAACCCATATCCCTCCAATTTAGCAACTCAAATGTTGTGTGGGAATCACGTCAAAGGCCTTGCAGAAATCAAGGCAGATGACATTAGTTGCTCAATGACCAATGCAGTCACTCTATCATAGAAGGATCATCAAATTAGTCAGGCACAATTTGCCTTTTTTGAAGCCATGTTGGCTATTCCTAGTCACTTTCCTGTTGCACACATGCTTTGACATAACTTCCAGGAGGATATTTTCCAAGCTCTTACCAGGCAAAGAGGTGTGTCTGACTGGTCAGTAGTATTCAGGGTCCTCTTTTCTTCCTTTTTTTTTGAAAATTGGCATGATATTTCCCTTTTCCTGTTGCAGTGCTAGGTGTTGCTTAGCTGCTGCAGCTTTCCCTGGGAGCGCAGCGGGGGCTTCTTGGGACAAGGCAGAGATTCTCTGCCCTCCTGCAGTCCATCTCGGACGCCCCGCACCGCTGCTCCAGCTGCCAGCCTGCAACTTCAGTGATGGCAAAGGAGGTGGAGAAGGCTCTCCCGCATGGCACTGCAAAGGTCTTTATTCCATGCTGCCTCCCCAAAGCCTGGGACCAGCACGCGGGCTGGCCCCCAAAGGCAGAGGAGAGGAGCTGTTGGCAGGCTGCTCCCAGGGGCAGAGAGAGAGAGAGAGAGTCACATGGCTTGGAGCCTCAGTTTACCCGGGGACCAGGGGGGCAGGGAGAGCACATGGGCAAATGGTTTCAGGGCACAGGGGTGGTACATGGGCGGTGTTGGGATACAGGAACCAATAGGGAGAACTCGAGGAGTGGCCAGGACTAGGGGCAAGGGATGGAGGGAGACCTCATGGAGAGGGCAGGAAGTGATCAGGAAGAGGGGGTACAGTGCCACATTTTCCCAGTCACTGGTGGCTTTCCTGACTGCTGTTTTGAATACTGCCCGATTTTTTGAATACAATGGAGATAAGCATAGCAACTACATCAGCCAGTTCCCTCAAGACCTAGGGATACATCTCATCAGGTCTTACGGACTTGTGTATGTACAGGTTCCTCAGAAAAACAGATAAAATAAGTAAAATATGGATTTAAAAATGCACAAATGAAATACAGATACAGGTAAAATAAATACACTTACTAAAACAAATAAACCATTTAAAAATTATTTTTGATGTCTTTAGTAAATTAATGCGCTGATTTAAAAATAAGAGCAGTATTGTTGCAAATATGTATTTCAGTCCCATATTATGCCATATCATGAAATAGTCTTATTTTGGAACTTTTTGCATACATAGAACTTCCAGAGGCTGGCAGTTATATGAGAAACTCCAAACAAATTGAATGAAGCTTGTAGAATCGAGGGAATTTCTTTGAAAAGTTAGTAGGGTCGTTTAGATGCTTCTTTATGGGTTAAATTTTGTTCAGACTCTATGTGTTGAACTTAGTGCTATGTTTGATACGCCACCGAAAATTAGTGGCCTAGAGAAGGGTGGCATTCGTGGCCTGATCCATCCATGACATTCTGCTACTGCCTATGTGTCAAATTTAATGGCTTGTGACAGGTCAATTAAACTTAAGGAACTCAAGGTTTGTATGACAGAGCGGTTGTTTACGAAGAGAATTTATATGTGTACATAATGTAATAATTTGCATAGTTAATTTATTGTTGTTGTGAGCATTACATTTGCTTGTGTAAATTACACCAGTTTGCTGTTCAGATAAAAATGGATATTGATGGATTTGTTTTGACTATGCACAGGTTGGCTTTGACTAGAAATTCATCTGGATGCAATTCTTTGCTGTCTGGTGTCAGATGGCCGAGTACATCTGCCTGTCAGATCTGAGGACCAAAGTCAGTGAAAGCAGGCAAAACTGCTCAGGTCTTGGTACTAGCAGAGTTCAAACTTCTGTTCACTTCTTGGGAAGAATAAGTAAGAGAGAGGTTTTGTGGATGCTGAAAAGCTGCTGGCAGAGAAAAATCCACCATTTTGCAAGTATTCTGTTAAGTCCTTGGTTTCAACACACCAAGCAAGATGGTTTTCTAAACACCTTGCAGGTGTGTCTTGTTAGGAGCCAAACAGGTGGTGTGGGGTCTGGCCAATCACTTGGAGAGGTGGTTGGACCAGGGACCAATGATTCCTGCCATAGACCAATGCAGGGATTATATAAGGCCTGCCTGTAATTAAATAAAAGGGGGGGGTTTATCATTTCCCTCAACTGGAGCTCTGGCTTGGACCTTCATTTTTTCTGCGTTGCCTGTGCTTCAACTGCAACAAGGTTTGACTGGCCACCTCCACAGCTCAGTGCTCAGGGTTGTCACCAATAGATGTCGGGCAGTTAGCACAGGCATATATTCAAATTTCATAAATACGTATTTCAGATAAAAGAGTTTCGTCAGAAAAGGTTTAAAGCAGTGTAGTCCAAAACACTGGTGTTTAGTGCAATTTCCTAGAATGCGAGAGATTGAAATTTATGTGTGTTTTACAAAGGATGATTTTAAAATAAGTGTCTGGTTTTGTTCTGTAGCCATCATAGTCACTTTATCGCTGGACAAATAGGGGAATGCATCTTTATGTTTTGTTTTCTTTCTTTTATTCCTGTCATATACCTATCTAAGTTTATATATTTAATGTTGATGTGGGATTATCTCTTTTTCTGTTGAAGAATTAGGCTTCTGTGTTCCTTTTCAGTATACTTTTCAGTACTTATACTTAGGTATCTTAGATAATTCTTTATTGAACTTAGCACAGGTATTTATGAATTCTTTCCTGAGCCTGTATGAACTTTTGAGAGACCTATAAATCTCTTCTGAAATAAAGGAGATATTGTTGGGGATAGTTTTGGAAAAAAGATAGAAGATTTGGCAGATTTTTAATGATACTGGTTTTTACAATTGGCTTAAGCTAAATTAACTCTGCCTGCTGCTGAAAGGGACTCTTACCATTTCTCATTCTTGTATCAGCACTTGCAATCAGGTGAGTCAGATCATTTATCTTTGTGTTGGTTATTTTTTCACCCATGATTAGTTTTCAATCATAGCTAATCTTGACTTGCTGTAGGGCCCCATGATGATAGTGTTGGCTGAAGGGAGGCAGCAAAAACTGCAGCTGAGAACTGTGAGAATGTTATTTTGGAAACAGCCAACCTTACTTTGGCTGAAACAGATCATGAGTTAGTATCCTAGGATGCATGCAGGACTTCTCTGTCATGCCCAAATAACTCTAGCCAAGCCCAAAATTTTAATCTGAGTACAAGAAGAGTGTATCCTGCTCACTTGAGACACAATTTAGTGTTCCCAAGTCTTTGTTATTCCTTTATTATACAGGTGTAATGAAACATACATCAGTCACCACCTTGAGGCTACTCAGAGAATGAAGCAATATAATGTGTGGATCATGCTTGTTAACTGCAGTTTTCATGTTGTGACTACATCACACCACTTTCTGAAAAGTAATGGCTTTCAAAAAGCTTCTGCAGGCTATGCAGGGTCTTTGTATTAACCTATAGTATACCTATTATGTTTCAGCTCCTCTGTTTTGCTCACTTACTCATGAACATAATCTTGTAGACTATGCCAGTGGCAACTTCTGAGCTGGTGTTTCTTTTTTAAAGTGGGAGGCAATTACTGTCAGGATGTAATCTGTTGGATTTCACTCCTCACTGTGAGTCGTTAAAGCGTATTTTACCTCCTGTGAATGCTAGAAAGGCTAACCCTTCCCCAATATGCCCTTTAAAAAAATTAAAAATATTTGCTAGTGACTATCTGGCAAGTAATGCAAGGTAAACAGCCATTTCTAACTCATCTTGTTGTACATTTTAATTAATGAGATTGTGCCAGACAGATGAGGGTCTCGAAAAAATTAGCACTTGCATGAAAAACAGTCTATTTGCTTTAAGATGAAGAAACAACAATTTTATTTGGCTCATATTTTTCTGTAATAAACAGAAAATAATATAATATATGTTTAAATTTAAGCCTGTTTGTTTTCCATCTCTTACCTTCTGCTCTTATTCATACAAATGCAAAAAGACAGCAACTTCAGTGGAGAAAAGGTGATAGGTAAGAATCTGCCTATATGTACTAAACTTGCATACACTTCCTAATACATTTAAATAAATGAATACATCATGTATGTCAACAAAAGCAGTCTTCAGACAAATGCACTTCAGACAAATGAAATGCTAAGTACTGCAAAGTGAAAAATTTCAAAATGGCACCTTCAAATGGCTATAATCAATTTTATGCATTTTTTAACTTTGCCAAGCACAAAAATAATGTTTTTTTTAAACACCTGCAGATTTTAATAAGCTGTCAGTAATCTTCTTACTGCTCTTCAAAGTTGATCTGTTTAATTAAAACATCTAAATATCAAAATTCTTTCAAAATGAAGGAAAAAAGCATGGTTGTTTTGAACTGTATATGGAGTTTTCAGTGTTACATGGGAGGGGCTTTTCACATAAATTTCTAGTAATGCTTATGTATTATTATTATTATTAATGCAAACATTTGACCAATGAAAACATAAATAAATGTACATAAATACATAGCAAGTATATAAATAACCCTTCAATGAAGAGTCTATAGGATTTAATCCTGGGACCAGTATAATTTTCTAATGGCACTTGCTGAATATTATAAACACTCCCTGAGCTCAAAAAGAGAGAGTTGTTTAAATAAACCATATGGTATTTCTATAAAATAACAAAAAAATTACATGTTAAAGCACTTAGCAACAAGGTTTCTAAATTTTATTTAAGATTAGGAAGGGACTTAGAGAAGCACAGAGAAATGTGTATAAATACCTGATTGGATGGTAAAGAAGGTGAACACAAATTCTTCTCAGTGGTATTCAGTGACAAGACAAGAAACAATGGGCACAAACTGAAACAGAAGAAAGTCCATTTAAATGAAGAGGGTACTTTTTCACTGTAAGATTGGTCGAGCACTGGAACAGGTTGCTCAGGAACATGTCACCGAGTCCTCATCCTTGAAGATACTCAAAACCCAACTGAACATGTTCCTGAGCAAGCTGCTCTAGGTGACCCTACTTTCAGCATGAGGTGATTGAACTACAGAGTCTCCATAGACCTTCTTGAGTTTCTACTATTCTGGGATGCTGTGCATTTTTACTCTCTGTCTCCATAAAGAGGAATTATGTGGTCTGCATTCAAGACAAATGAAGAAGTTTTCACTGAAGGATTTAGGGGAACATTTTCTGAAGCATTAATTGTTTCCACTTTTCACCATTTACCTCACCAATGTAATGTAGCCAATCTACAATAAGGAAATACACGCAATTATAGTCAAAAACCCATCCACTGATGCCAGCAGCTCTGCAGTGTAACTTCCTCATGTTCATTAACATAACACTAATTTAATTGGTTTTGTACATTACTGAATTTCTTTCTCTCCACTTTAAAAATCATTCTTTCAATAGCTTTGTTCTACTATGACTTTAGTAAAGGAAACAAAGGAATATCCGACTGCGCTGCCCATAATGAGCATCATGAAATGTCACAGCATGTTTTAACAGAGATATTCTACTGCAAAACCATTAGATATTCTAAAACCACACTTTTAATTTCATTTGAGTTTAAATGTTTATTTTTAAAAAGAAAGTAATAACGACAACAATGAAAAATCCCTAAAAATGTCAGCCAATTTCAGGAATTTCAAAAAGGCTGCTTTAGCATTTCCAGGTAGAAAAAGATCTCTGTGATGTTCATGATCCACTAAGTGCTGAAGGTGAGAAAACTTTCTGGTGAAATATCATCACATTTCTGCCTTTTATAAATTCTCCAAGTGATCTCAGTGGTCATTGTCAGAGATATTACATCATTCCCTCTGGACATAACTTTGGATGTGCTGCAGTCTTTATGTCTTGCATAACTGATCTATCATTTTAGGCCAAATAGCTTATGTCTTTTATTGATAAATAAAGTCTTAAATATCTCTCCTATCTTTACAGTACTCTGTTCAACTATTTTCCAAACATTTAGCTTTCAGTTCCTCACCTGATCTTAGTGTTTGCTGAATACAAATTCTTAATATATTATCTTACTGACAAAAATAATTAAATTAATAATGTGTTTTCTTAAGACCTCTGCCAGCTATCCTTTCTGATCCTAAAGCTCAAAAGGATAGTTGAGTGTGTATAGAGGCTGTGAAAATCTGTATAGTTTCACACTTTACTGATGGCAGAATGAATTTACACAGGTCTCCAGCTGCAATAAAGAGATTCGTCATCTCTAAAATTATTTGAAATGGGAGATATATGGATAGGCTGTGAATAACAAGCTTATCACTATCATTTATGTTCACATTTGTAAAACCAAAATGAACCTAGAAATTTTCCAAGGGAACAGCACAGCACAGCACCGTAAAGGAGAAATTCCTGAATAAAACATTGAATTGGCATTATTTTTTAACTCCTAAGAGGAATTAGCACTCTTAATCATCCAGATGAATAAAAGTATGGAAAAAAATTATTTATTCATGATTATGTAACTTACAAAGCAGGAAACCCTAAGGTCAAAAATCCTGAGATTATCGAAAAAAATATATCTAGAGTTTTTTAAGCACACAAAACTGCTTATTCCTGAATTACTCAAATTCTCAGGACAGCTTTATTCTGTGTCTGAGTTAAATTTTGTTTCTTGAAGTCAGTCATGAGAATGTAATTATATATAACTGTAGGGGGGAAAAAAAGTGATATAGGACTTTTTTATCTGATTTGGAGATCAGATTTCATATGATCTGTAATTTGTCAAGAATAAAAAGAAGACTAATTACAGTCATAGCATTGAAATTGTGATGGTAAAAGGAAGAGACAGAAAATAAAGTGTAATCCAGCTCAAAAATGACTGTTCCTGAGATGCCAGCATACAACTTCTATCTTCCTCTAATAAATTTCCTATGCAAAGAATAAGATAGACTATTATCCCTAATGATTAATTTCTTACTATAGTCCACAGATTAAAAGACATGGAAGAGGAGATGGGATGGATAAATCATTCTGTCTGGTTAGTAAAAAATTTATGTGTATTTGCATATCTAAATATATGATCCCATCACTGTAAGACTATGTCAAAATCTTCAGTTTTAGTTCACACATGTATCTGTTACCAGAAACATGAAAATTCAAGGTCAGTTGCGAGGAAGGTCAAGTTTGATTAGACAAACTTTCAATTCAAAGTCCTTAATTCACCAAATCCACTCAAATAATGCTATAAACAAAGCTATTTCAAAGATCTGCTAGTCTTCTGCACTGTATGCAAAACTATCCCATAAAATTCTCAGAGTAATGCTCGGTGAGTGTGGGCTACCTAGCAGTGTTTTTTATTTTTACCATAATGTTTATTAATGAACAAAAAATGGCATATTAAGGGATTAATTAATATTTGAAATTGTACCCCTGTAGCCCAAGAAATATGTCATTGCTATAATAAAAGATACAGGCTTTTGCCACCATTGAAGCCTGAAGAATTGTGTAGACTTGTCTTGGCGTGAGCTAAGTTTAGTTTGTTTAAGCTGTCGTAATAATTGCTTAACGATCGGGTGATGACTGAATGTCTTGAGAGTTTGGTTATCCTCATGAATAAGATATATGATAAATGTTTAACAAATCTGTGCAGGGGATCAGTGAAGAAAGAGCAAGTAACACTGCATTAGCAAATATTTGAAAGTTATACTAAGCAGATCAAAGACAGAGAAGAAAGAAATCTCTCTCCATCAAACCTGCTGTCTCCCAGTGAAGCACGTCTATCATTACCAGTCCTGGAACCCCCGGTATCCATATGGAGTAAGGTGGGTACCATCAGCCTCAGTCCTTAGGCAGTTTAAGATTAAATATAGCACCAGAGAAAAAAGGGTAAACAGAGGAAAAAAGGGGTTTTGTGTATGACAGTGATAAACTTTGCTGAAAGGGACATCAGTTCATTAATTACATAATTAGCATTAGCTTTACAGTAAGTTCATTGATACTCATGTAAGGCCATCCTCTTTTACCCATAGTATAATTTTGAATGCAATATTCTATGTAGGAAATGTAAGCACTATGTCAATGCTGAATGTTGTCATTTGTCACACTGGATTACCTCAGGTAAATTCTTTACCCAATAAGATTTCGTTGATGAGCCTGTTGGCATTTTTCTTCCTTCTGATCTAGAGCTATATTAAAAGTTTATTTATCACTAAAGACTCACTCAGAAACGTATTTATCTAGTAGTATAACAAGAATAACACCCTAAGCCTCCACACCTCCTTGTTAAAACATACCTTGTGTATAAACAGCTTGTTAGCCTTTTCTTTGTATCTGTATTGATTTTGCACGGCCTGGTTTTCGGTAGAAGAGAGGCCATAGAGGTGGCTCCTGTGAGAAGCTCCTAGAACCTTCCACCATGTCCAGCAGAGCCAATCCCTGATGACTCTGAAGATGGACATGCTGCTGGACAAGGCTGGGCCAATGGGAGAGGTTGGTAATGCTTCTATGATAACACTTAAGAAGAAAATCAAAACAAAAGGACACACAGTTTTACTTCTAGTCAGAGAAGAGGAGAAGGTGTGAACGTGTGAGGGAAAAAAACATGGCAACACCAAGGTCAGTGCAGAAGGAGGGGAAGGAGGTGCTCCAGGCGCCAGAGCCGAGATTCTTCTGCTGGCCGTGGTGAAGGCCATGGTGAAGCAGGTGTGACCCTGCAGCCCATGGGGATCCATGGGGAATGCAAAGATCCACCTGCAGCCTGCAGGGACGGTGCTCATGCTGGAGCGGGTGGATGCCTGGAAGAGGCTGTGTTCCAGTAGGAGACCTGGTAGAGAGAGGGCCCTTGCTTCCAGGCAGGACGGCACCTCATGGAGGAGTGACCCATGCCACAGCAGTTTTGGGAGGACTGTTTGCTCGTGGGAGAAATCACATTGCAATTTTGGGAGGACTGCTGCTTGTGAGTGGAGCCACGCTGGAGAAGTTCACAGAGAACTGTCTCCCGTGGGAGGGACCCCAGGGCCTCACAGGGTAAGACTCCTCTCCCTGAGAAGCTGAAGGAAATTTCAGTGATGAACTAACCAAAACTCCCATGCCTTGTCTCNAGGACTGCACCTCATGGAGGAGTGACCCATGCCACAGCAGTTTTGGGAGGACTGTTTGCTCGTGGGAGAAATCACATTGCAATTTTGGGAGGACTGCTGCTTGTGAGTGGAGCCACGCTGGAGAAGTTCACAGAGAACTGTCTCCCGTGGGAGGGACCCCAGGGCCTCACAGGGTAAGACTCCTCTCCCTGAGAAGCTGAAGGAAATTTCAGTGATGAACTAACCAAAACTCCCATGCCTTGTCTCCCTGAGCTATCAGTGGGAAGGAGGGAGGGCCTGGGGGGAAAAAGGTGTTTTTAAGGGCTTATTTTACTCCTCAGCATCATCATCTGATTCTGTTAGTAATAAATTCACTTTTCAACTTTAAGTTGAGCCTCTTTTGCCCTTGAAGTGTTTTTTTCCCAGTCCTTATCTCAACTCATGAACCCTTGGACAGTTTTTTTTTCTCTCCTTTGCCCAGCTGTGGCAGGGGAGGGTGAGCGAGTGACTCTCGTGGGTCCCTGGTGTTGGGCCAGTGTCAAACCCCGACAGTATCTAGTAATATATTAATATTTTCTTTGATTGTATTAATCATCTTTTTGGATAACTCACCTTTATTATCCTGATTCAACTTTGTCTTGGTGTGCATGGTCAAAACATGTTGCACAAAGGGAAACTACATTTATACTGGATTATTCCTCTATTCATGTGCACTTTGTTAAACACACACACTGAGAAATACAAACACAAGTAAGTTTTAATTAATATTTACCCCAGTAATTTTTCTTGAAGTTCAGTGTAAGCTAGTGCTTGTCTTTCAGTACTGAATTTAATGTAAGGTCTGCTATTTAGCAAGTTACTCCAATTTTTTAAATACATTTATAATGTGGTCTGTGGTTCTATCGTGCCTCTGTATTATATGTATCTTTGTTGTGTGGGTTTGATTCTAATCCACATTTGGAATGTTTTTCATAAGACTGTAGGGTCACAGGGATGGAAAGAAAATGATAGAAGCCCTACAGCTTACTGGTTGTTTGCTTTTTGTTTTTTCTCATCAAGTTTAGCAAAAAGCTTATTCAGATTAGTTTGGAGCTCTTTGTGAGTATTTAGAGCTTACTGATCTTGTTCTGTTCTCTTTTGCACTCTCCAAGGGTGCTTTATGCTTACTTTTGTAATTGACAAGGTGACTATGTTTAATTAACAAGGTTCTTTGATTCTGTTAGTCTTACAATTTGCAGTTAGAAATATGTTTGCTTCTCTTTGGAGACTCAACATTTAGTGTTAAATTAATGAAGACTAAAGACCTACTGATTACAATAATTATTGCTTATTTAAGAACATATGCAAGTAAGTAATCTTTAAATTATTGTTCTAATTTCAGCCCAGGATGTGAGGGGGCAGAGCCTGGAGCTCTGTGGGTGTGCTTCTATACCACACACATAATTGCTGTGTGGGTGCAGAACTAGGGGATTCTCACTTCTGAGAAGAATGAGTCTGCAGCCGTTTTGTCCTTTTCCAGGGAGCAAGCAGCGAATGGAATGGTGGGGTAATGCTGATCCTGACTGAAGGGTTTGTCTGCAATTGTTTTTTGTTGTCCTGAGAAAACCTATGCAGGGAGGGTCCAGGGGCCATTTTGTTCTTCATCCCTTTGACCAGCTGTGGCCATGTCAGGTCAGACTTGGTGAGCATTTTGCATGTAATCACTCTCTTTTATACTCTGTTGCTATTTGCATTGTTGCTGTTAGTTTTCTTATCTCATTGCTGTTTCTAGTAAATTGTTATCTCAAGCCATAATATCTCTGCCTCATAATATCTCTGCCTCATAACATCTCTGCCTTTTGTCTCTCTCACCTGAAGGGGTAGAAGGAGGGCTTAATTTCCAGCTGGGCATTTTTCCATAACTTGTTATTTTTATTATATAATGTATTTTTCTTTTATCTAAGTTATAGGTCATATGGCCAGACATTAGCACGTATGTACAGGTCTTTTGTGCACTTCAGTGAGAGCAATAGGGAAACTTAATATTTATGCTGCTTTGTTGCAAGAGACAGACTATATGGCCTTTGCAAAAGAAAGTAAAAAAAAATAAAGAAAAGGAGGGGAGGATGCTCTTTGGCTGACAGTATGTCACTGAACTTTGAGAGGTAATTTGAATTATTTAATGACAGAGTATTTGGATTTTTATTCTTCACTTAAATTTTGCAGTTGCATTAATTGGCATGTACTGTACATACTTAACTGTCTTCTCCCTGCACCTAGACAATGAGAACTTTGATTTTGATATATAATATTTTGGAGTCTAGGTTTGGAACTGAAGTAGCAGTAAATAATATAATACATTTTTGAGCTTTTCTCTGCGTTTCTAAAAATATTTAATCAAATATCAAGCTTAGTGGACTGGATTAATTTTTATTATAATTGTCTGGAGAAGGTATCCCTTTATAAGATAGAATGAAAGAAGTCTTCTAAAGTTTGATTTAATATTTATTAATTTTTGCTTCCTAAAAAATTATTTCTACTTACTATTCATAATTGGCAATAGTTATAAGCATAATTAAAAGTAGATCTTTCAGCAAGATAATTTCAAATCTTAGTCATAATATAGTAAATTAAACAGGTTTTTTTTTTATAAAATCGGGCTATTTTTTTTTGTTTTTTGCCAGGTGCAGTTGCGACCTAGTTGAGATATTCTGGACGCTTCTTTGAATTTCTGCCCAATGTTTCATCTGTAGATTTAAAAAAAAAAAACCCACCCAATTTTCTGAGTTTTACATTTTTGTTTAAGAACATATTTTTCTTCAGCCTAGCATAAACATATTGTTCTTACCCAGTGTCTTTTTAGTAGTACAAATTTTATTTCATGTTACCCACTATTGTTAAAGATACTAATAGTAATATTTGGACATTTAAGTTCTGACTCAAATGTGGCAGGCAGAGAGCTATGTACAGGGCTGTGAAAGTGAGGCAGAAAATTACAAGAGAAAATTCTACCCTTCCCAAAGGAAAAGGGTGCTGAAATTTACTTTGTAATGTATATTTGAACACAAAAGGAAGTTATTGACTTTGCTGGTCACTTTTCATTGACCTGATACTACTGTAAACACATTGATTCCAGGAAAGCTAATTCTGATACGCATAATTTTACAAAAGATAGTAAACCAGCAATTTTACCAAGTCAATGAACTTATGCTGTGAAAGTGCTTCCTTATAATCTGATTTTTACTCTACAGATTCATCCTCTCCTTCAGCTCTTTCATTCATTCCTCCTTTCTTCAGTTTGTTTTATTTATTGAGAACTAGTTTCAATATGCTTTATTCTTATATCAACTTTATTATGACTCACTAACAAAAAAATTGGGATAATGTTTTCTACCCTGTAGTCCTGACACTGACCTTTTAATTCAGAAGCTAGAAGTTAACAAAAGTTAACTTCTGTTAGAAGTTACAAGTCTTCTACATAATAATTAGAGACAGTGATATGTCATACTCATACTAGGCTAACTGACTGCTCAGAAGAATGAATTTTTTAATTATTTAATCACTGCTCACAAATGCTCAAGCAGTGATTTGCTACCTGGTTTTCCTATATGCACATTAGGGAAGATATACTATAATGTTAATATTTTTCATTTCTACTTGATTTATTTTCAGTTACCTTGAATTATTATTTCATTTTGCTTTTCTAGTCCCACTGAATGTTGGTTTCCCAGTCTAGAAGAATTCTATACTAGATTTTTATTTGCTCTAGAATTGGCAAATTTGGGTTAAAAACGCCAGCACATAATTAGCTCTTTCATGTTTGGTATTTAACGTTTGTACACAATCAATAACTTATTGTCCTTCTAAATGATTCTTTTTTTCCCTAGAGTTCCATTCTTCGCCAGTAGCAATGACTTCCCTCATTCTTTGTGATCCTGGTGAAGGAGGAAATGGTTCTGTATACTACCACAACTACCCAGAAATTATTCAAAGCATTTTATTTTCTCCTTTTAGAGGGCCTTTCAGAGAGAATTTAATTTTCTCCATCCTTGTTGGTTTTCCTCTGTGAAAGCTGGCTTGCTATGTGCAGCCAGGGCTCAGTGGATGCCAGCAGCAGCCAGGGGCCAGGAGCAGTGGGGGCTCATCACGGGTTCATCAGGGCAAAGCCTAACTCCAGCCAGGAGCAGGGCAGCCAGGGGCACCAGAGCAGACCCAGCTCTTGAAAATCAGACACATCCCTGGAGATGGGGACAGGCTGGGATTTTGGCTCGTGGACTGACTGGGATGTGGTGGGGCTGTAGCTGAGGCTGGGCCGTGTATTTCAGTGTTAGAAAATGCTCTTCATAAATAAATTGAATGTACTGAGAAAAAACCAAAAAAGTTTGTTCATAACAATTAGTCTAATAAACACATTAGGAACGTTTTCTGTATCTTTTTGGTGTTCAGTAATTGTCATACTTGGAAAGTTGTGCTCTTAGATACAGTATTGTTATATAACATCATAAAATGTGCAAAAGATATGGTGTGAAGGTTTTCATAAATGAAAGATATTTCTGCTGACAGAAATTTCGTCACGCCATCCTGCTTATGGAACCTGTGGACATGGGTTCATTTGGGCATCAAAATAAGGAGTGAGGATTATTGACATTTTTTACTTAAATGAATGTTCTGTTCAATCTTAGCAATTCAGTACACTTAGTTCTAATAAAACTTTTTTTGTAAGTTGTTTTCAAAGGTCAACAGCTTCTGGTCTCTTTTTTTTTAATGAAAAAACCCTGAACCCAATAGTCATGTTCCACAAATATGGCCATATAGAAGCAAGTCTTGTAGCACAAATCACAAAAAAGTCTGTCTGGCTTTGCTCTGCTATCTTACAAAGTGACAGGTTCTACAAGATGGCTGTTTGTCCATGTGCATTAGCTACAGGTGGAACATAAATGAAAAAACTTAGCCTAGGTGCCTTATTATTAGTTTTATAAACTGATTTTTACAAACACTGGCAGAAAAAAACTGACAGAAAAACTGACCAGCAAATATGCAAACCTTAATGATCCTCTAAGCTGTTTTCATAATCTTATTGAACTATTTCAATTAAAAATAAATAGTGAAAAAAATCCAAATGAAGTGATCCAACTTTTACACTTAAAAAAATATAGATTTGTTTCTTATAAACAGTTTTAACATGATAGCACTTGGATTATGTCTCTGGCTGCCTTTTTCATTGATACCATTTATTGAGTTTTTCACAGAGTATCTACTTTTTGGACAGCAAGGGAAACCACTGGATTTCCTGGCACGGGAACACCTATGGAACTGTTTTAATGACAGTTAAAGTTGCTTCTCCCTTTGTTTCAGAGGAACTTGCAAATCCTCGGACAGGAAAAAATAAATGCTGAAATACGTACAGTAAGCAAGACAATCTTATTGTGGATTATATTTAAAAAGCTCATTTAAAATACAGTTTCTTTAAGAATTTTTTTTTTTCATGGTCTTCTACCAAACTCTGTCATCTGGTTGGTTCATGTCTGAAAATTGTCAAACTAATAGAATTAATATTTGAATGAGAGATCAAGACTGCCAGATGATGTGAGGCCCAGTAGATGAGCAGGTGACTATTTTTTTCCTATTCTGTGGACAATAGCATTATGTTAATGACCAGTATCTAACATGAGGTCTTTAAATTTTAAAGAATAAATGTTAGAGAACTAGTCTCTCTTACTTGAGACTTTGAGTACAATCAGTTCAAACAGTCCCTCATATAAATACATAAGTATGAAGCAATGTTTGTGATGCAAATTCTACAACACAATATGAAATTTATGTATTTTTAAGTGTCCTAATCAGCATTTCTGGCATACAATTTCAAAATATCCTCAAATATATAAACAAAAAAATTTTGTAGCCAATTATCAGAAGCTTTAAGAACATTAATAAAAATTCAGTATATGCCTCTCCTAAATCAGGATTATTCTGCACCAGAATTTTTAAAAGAGATTTCACAATTCCGAAACAGCAAAATTCATTCGAAAAATTTACTGAAAGAGTGCACAACCTACATTAACTCATTAACAGTTACTGTCTCATTTTGTCATTCCATTGAAGATATGAGCTACTGTACTAAATTTTTACTCATTAGGTAATTTGGTAATGACAGTAATATTCTGAATATGAACATTAATTAGAGAATCATTCTGAAGGTAGAGAGTTTATTTTAAGTTTATTTGTAAACAGCATACAATAAAAGGCATATGAAGTTAACTGGTGTTAAAAAACTCAACCTCACAATGACACGTAAAGAAGCTGAAGGGTCTCTGTCTATTCAACACTGGAAAACAGAACTCTGAGATGGGACCTTATTGTTGTTCATTATTACCTGCTCTTATCTGATAGAAGGGTACAGAAAAGTTATGATGCTCTTCTCAAGGGTAGAACAGTGATAGGACAAGAGGCAACAAACACCAGATAAAACACAGACAATTACTAAAAGATATTAGGGAGTGGTCAAATGCTGGAACAGGTTGCCCGTAGAGGTTGTGGAGTCTCCATCCTTGGAGTTATTCCAAACTTGACTGGACAGAGCTCTTCAGCAGCATGCTTTAATAGGGTCAGCTTTCAGCAAGGAGTTCGATAAAATGACCTCTGAAGATCTATTCTAACCTAAAATATTCTACAATTTAAAAACTTTTAGTTTTAATAATTTTAGCATTAATTAAAGAAAAATTTAGGTAAACCAGAATCTGTTTAGCCATGGTAGTGGCCACTAGTGTATTGGACTTTCAAAAATAGGAAGAACTTATAAAAGAGTATAGTCACATTTTAGGAATCCAAGCAGTTTTCAGAACTGAGGTGGTTCTTATTCAATTCATGGGTGGAAGTAAAATACCAGTGTCTACCCAGACATTCTTCTAAATCTGTTTTTAGATGCAAAAAAAACCCCAGTCAATAGGCTTTTAACTTTAAAGTTAATTTTTAAAAGCTACAAGGAGCTAACAGCCTTCATGATGGTCAAATTTATCAGTATTTGGATAAGATTAGATATAACATTGAATATTTCATAAATATGTCACTCTTCACACATAAACTCTAAGAAGTATCTTGTAATTCACTCTAATAATCTACACCTCAGAGACACGATGAAATCACATTCTGTCTTATACTTCCTAAGTTAAATACTACAGCTATTATGTTATATTGCAAGGAGGAAGCAGATTAGGCTGTTTCTAAATGCTGTTTTGCACATGAAAAGAATGTTCTAAGGTCCAGCTAGAAACGATTGTTACTAAAAATGGTCTGTGACACCAAAATGCTGTGTTGACGTAATCAGTAAGAAACATGATGAAAATGTGAACACTCATAGTTTATTAACCTGATTCTTTAAGACAATAGCCCTAAAATTAAAAGACTATCACTATATGTATTCTGTAAATACTGCATCATATATTATGTATTTATTTATTTATTTCACTAAGTTACCAATATTTAATTTAGAATCATTGACCAAATCTTGTTTTTGGGAAAATATATGTCCTAGA
Source organism: Oreocharis arfaki (assembly GCA_013398015.1). Classification (NCBI taxonomy): domain Eukaryota; kingdom Metazoa; phylum Chordata; class Aves; order Passeriformes; family Paramythiidae; genus Oreocharis; species Oreocharis arfaki. The sequence continues at coordinate 30,026 of VZRR01005434.1, forward strand.
GGTGCCTATGTTAAAGACACAGTTTGCTCGTTCTCATATGCATACAAGAATGTGTATAAATAGTAAAAAAAAAGGATGCTAAAATATTGATACTCTTATGGCTTTAACAAAAATTATGCAATGAAATATGAAATAACAAAGCCGTTATACCTTGATACCTCTTTTACTCAAGCATTTCTCCAAGTTTTGCATAATTTTTTCATGCTCTAGAAACATCACAGTGTAATGAAATACTTAAATAAACAAAAAAAGTAGGTAAAATCCACATTTATTTCAAAGTGCATCAGATTTATTTGGTTATTTTTTTCTCTGCTGAAACTCATAAAGAATTGTTTGCCATGATATATTTGTCACATCTGTGTAATTATAATCTATGTCTTCGCATGAGCTGATTGCAAAGAAAACAATTTTAGTTGGGGCTGAACTCGTTTTTAAAAATGCGTAGTGTACTTAACAAATATATAATATATTCATTATGCTGATTGTGGCTTTTTTCCTCACATTTACAATTATTTCTGCAATTTCTGTATATTTCTGCAAATCAACATACAAAGATACAATGCGTAAGACCTGACAGTTTAAAACAGGACAGTGAAAATTACAAAGGGTAGGAAAATGAGATTCTTATATCTTGCACAAATTTTAATTTTCAAATATGTACAATACACTGAAAATTTTTTAGAACATTTCCTTGAAATTAACATTTTATTTAAATTATTCATCAAGGTAAAGAAAAATGCCTCAAGGAGAGTTAGAGTTTAAAACTTAGAGAATTTATCTCAAAAATCAGAAAATACTCTATGAAGGTTTTTTTCAGAACTATTTTATTGGGTTTATGTGGCAAGGTTTGGTAGGAGGGAGTGGAAAGCGTGGCAGAGAAGGGTTTCTGTGAGAAAATTTCAGAAGCTGTCCCCTTATCAGGCACAGCTAAATTCAGCCGACTCCAGGATGGACACGCTCTTGGTCAAAGCTGATACAACCAATGATGCTGTTTGCTCTTCTTTGATAACAAACTCAAAAAACAGTAGAAATTTCTGTGCAACAGCAGCTGTGAGAGAGGAGTGAGAAGATGTGAGAGAAATGACTCTGTATACAGACACCAAAGTCAGTGAAGAAGGAAAAAGGGAGACTATGCTCCAGGCACCACAGGACAAGAGTGGTGCACGTTGTCACCTTCATGGTGGAGCAGATACCCATCCTGCAGCCCATGCAGGACATGATGCTGGAGTAGGTGCCCACAGGGAGCCCATGCAGGGGTATGTTTTCTGTCCTGTGACCCCATGAGGGAATGACACTGGAGCAGCCTATCCCTGAAAAATTGTACCCCATGGAAATGACCTTTGCCCCAACAGTCCTTAGGGAACTGCAGCCTCATGAGAAGGACCCACACTGACAAATTTCATAAAGAACTGTATCTTATGGGAGAGACCCTACTCTGGAACAGATAAAAATCAGAAGGTGGAAGAAAGAGACAACGTGTTATAAACTGATTGCAATCCTCATTCCCCATCCACCATTTAATGGAAGGAAGCAGAAGAGATGGGAATGAAGACGAGCTTAGGAAGAAGGGAAGGGTGGGAGGAAAGGTCTTTGGGGATTTGTTATTTCTCATCATCCTACTCTGTTTAATTGGCAGTAAATTAAATTAATTTCCCCAAGTCAAATCTGTTTAGCCTGTGATGGTAATTTCTATGTGATCACCCTGTCCTTACCTCAACCCAGAAATTTTTTTAATATTTTCTCTCTATATCGAGTTGAGGAGGGTGAGTGATAGAGCAATTAGTTTGGTGGGTACCTAGTGGCTTGCCGAGGTCAACCCAGCTATGAATTAGTTCTAATTTTTAGGCTTACCAATAAAGAAGCTCATTAAAAAAAAAAACCAAAAAAAACCCCAACAATAAAACAAAAAATAAGAACTTTTTACTGATAGCTAAAAAAATAATGGTAACTTTTTTTCTGGCAACTGCTGCACTACACAAAACCATGACTTTACCCTTAAGCTTAAATTGAACGTATTCTTTCCAAAGAAACAGCAGAAGAAAAGACTTCTTGCTACCATTGTGAGGACCACTTAATGAATAATTTAAGAGTTGTTAAAAGAAGAAAGAAATCCTAACTTTTTATCCGTCAGTTGAGTCAAACATAATTCATATACTCTCTGAAACTGTTATTGCTGAAAGAACAAAGCATGACAGTTCACAGTATGGTTCAATGTCATGGCAATAGCTGCAATGATGACAATGTGGAAAATGGTGTGGAAGTTAGGATAGAAAATCTGAAGTTCTGTATTACAGTAAAAATAGAGCAATTTCAAATGTAGCACAAAAATCCTAAAAAACAGTTTTAGCAGAACTGGTTTAGATCGTATTCTCTTTGGACCACTGTGATCCTAAACACATTCTTTGCCTTACTTTACACTGCTGACCAGTCTTAATCCTTTATTCATGGCTGTCTTTAGTTTTGGGTATTTCACTGGTTACAAACTGTGTTACAAATCATAGCTGCTTACTTTTTACGCCTTCTTTCTCACATTTTGAAATTACATCTATTCCCTTTTCAGTACTAGATGAGGAATACCTCAGTCTGGAGTCTCTATACTTTGAGTGAAAATACTTCACAAGATAGCAAAGATTAATTTCTCCCGGAAGAGATCATCTCACTTATGTCGTCAAGACATCTAGAGATTTCCTAATTTTTTTTCATGTAGTCTTGTTTATATAAGTCAGATAACTTAAGTCAAAAGCAGTCAATCATGAAATTTCAGCAGAAAAGCAGCCTGTGGATAAAAGATCAAAGTCCAAGTAAGGAAAATTCAGATGTGTAATTTCACAGGGAATTTGGATAAATTCATAAAGAATTTGGATAATTGTCACACATAACAAATATTTTAAGGAATGCATATGTAGAAGAAGGAAATCACAGAAAAAAAGAAAAGGTTTAATGAGTTAAGATCTGTTTTTCAGTTCTTTTGGAAGCCAGCGGAAAAATAACTTGCTCATGAGTACAAGCACCCAAAAAGAAACATGTATATTGTGTGTGCGTACTATCTGAAAGGACTGTTTTAGTTCACCTGGGAACACTGTGATCATGTGTATTGAGTTGATGTGGCAAGGTTTTGGTAGCAGGGGGATGGAGGAATGGACTCTCTGAAAAGCTACGAGAAGTTTCCCCCACATCCAATGGAGACAATGCCAGACACCTCCATTACAGACTCACCTCTGGCCAAGGCCGAGCCCACTAGTAATGGTGGTAGTGCCTCTGAGATAACATAATTTGGAAGGGAAAAAATATTCCATGCAACCAATTGCAGCCATAGAACAGAGGAGTGAGAATTTTGAAATGAACAACTATTGTAGGCAGGAAGGTCAGTGCAGGAGCGGGAGGACATGATCCACACACTGGAGCAGAGATTCCTCTGCAGCCTGGTGAAGACCACAGTGAGGCAGCTGTGACCTTGCAGACCATGAAGGTCCGCAGGGCAGCAAAGATCCACTTGCAGCCCCTGGAGGATCCCACACAAGAGCAGGTGGGTGCCCAAAGGTGGAGGCTGTGAAGCCTCTGGGAAGCCCATGCTGGAGCAGGCTCCTGGATGGACCTGTGATACTGTGGAGAGAGGAGCCCACACTGGAGCAGGTTTGCTGGCAGGATTTGTGACTCCATGGAAGGCATCCCCACTGAAGCAGTTAATGAAGAACTGAAGTCCATGGCAAGCATTTGGAGGAAGTTGCAGAAAACTATCTCCCACGGGAGGGATGCCACATTTGAGCAGGAAAAGAGTATGAGGAATCCTCTCCCTGAGGAGAAAGAAGTGGCAGAGACAGCATATGCTGAACTGCTTGCAACCCAGATTTATTTTGCAACCCACATTTATTGTGCAGCCAGGGGCAAGGAGGTAGAGAATTTAACGAGTGAATTTAAGCCCAGGAAGAAGGTGGACATTGGGAGAAGAAATGTCTTAAACATTTGATTTTATTTCTCATTATCCTACTCTGATTTGCTTGGTAATAAATTAAATTAACTCCCCAAGTCAAGTCTGTTTTGCCCATGACAGCAACTGGTGAGTGATCTCTCCCTGCACTTTTTACCCATGAGCCTTCAGTTTTATTTTCTCTCCCCTGACCAGCTGAGGATGGGAGAAATAGAATGGGTTTGGTGGGCATCTTGTGGTAGGGCCAGCCTACCACATCATACAACATATCTAATTTAAGGTTGTGTTACTGACAGGACTTTGTGGTAAGTTTTAAGGTCCAGTATATGAAGGCTTTGGAGGTTTAGACCCATTAGGTGTATTATTATAAATTTGATTCCTGACGGACTCTTCAATGATGCATGTTTCCAGATCTGTAACTACATGGTGCAGATTTTTTATCATTTACATAGAAATTGAAGCTGAATAGCATATAAGTAGAAATATTATGAGATATTTCTTGTTTTATTTCTATCTACACCTCCTTAATATCTAGTATTATTTCCTTATTTTACACAGATGGTACAGTTCTGCTTTCTTTATCTCCACTAGGTCTGCAGCAGTTCCCAATTTTTCTTCTAAGCTTATAGCTTAGGTTCACTGAGAAACAGAAGAGGACTGAAGTTACCGTCTTTTAACTTTTCAAGAACTAGTCATGTATATATATGCCTTATTCAGCAATAAGGTACAAATGAGTGTCTGGGGAAAAGGTACATTAACTGAAGTAAACAGATACTTATTTTTATTTTGTCAAGGAATACATGCCACTCCATTTATAGAGATAAATTTGCATGTTCTACAAGCATACATATAGTATATGATAGTGAGAAGATGCTTTTTAAAATTTTAGCTTCTGTAACTGCATTTAATGCTATATTCTTCCATGTTATATGTCTGTGTTTAGTGCTATTCATTCAATTAGCATGGAGTAATTTCAATTTGAAAAAAAATAGTTTTGCATTTCATTATGTACTCTAATACCAAAAATTGTTACTATTTTAGGATGGAAAGTATATTTATCAAAATAAAATATTACCCAAATTACTTGATGGTGTTAGCATGTTAAAATCACTTTGTTAAAAGCTAGTTTGCATTATCTGGTTTCTGAATCTTTTATTATTTCAATTAGATTTGGCAACTTTAAGTGTTTCATTTCTCTGCTTCTTTCCTATGTTGAAAAACATTCCTCACAATTTTTATATAAAAAACCGCTTCAGTGCTTTAAGGGCAGAATGACTAACAAACCTAACTAGCTGCAACCTGCTATTTATCAGCATCTTAATATACACTAAACCAGCAAATAAAAAATATACATAGCTTTTCCACTACCAGATAATTATTAAACACTCTAGGATTTCATAAACTACTATAGGAAGAAATTAAAGTGGAGTTGAAGATTGTTCTTATTGAGGATTTCCTTGTTTATGCTTTAAAAAATCCCCTGTGAAGAGCTGAGAAAATGCCTGTATTAAATTTTAATGAATATTATCTGTGACCTTTTTTGCTCAGTTTTGTATTTCTGCCTGTCTGAAAGCATAAAATTAAGTCAAAGGAAGCCCCATATGTGCTTAAATCAAGAAAAGCAAAAACTATCAACAAAGTAGAAGAAAAGTGTGAAGTGATGGGCTGTGTAGCTTGTGGCTATGAAAAGAATCCTTCTAGCTCCCATCCTCTAAGAGCATTGTTCTGCATATGCTGAAATGTGAGATCAAAAATTATCAGTCTCTTGGAAGGCTGAGGTGCTAGAGAAAAATTGAGCATGCTGCAAATCAGGCTGGGCTCTTTTCCCAGCAAAAATTCTAGGACCTGAAAGAGTTATACATCAAAATTTAAGTTTAGCTAAAGAAATAGTCTTAGAGGATTTTTTTTATTTTAAACAATTATTATTTTCACTCTTTTTCTAGGTATTACTTTTTTTTTTTTATGGGGTAGGGGAGAAATCTGGAACAAGAAAAGAAGCTACAAAATAAAAAAAAGAGAGTGGAAGAGAAAGCAGTTATTTAATTACTTTCTACTATAGTGTCACCCAAAGATATAAATCCTCTTTGAGACTAATCTCATTTGAGCTTTGTGAGACATTTATATTAGTACTACCGAAAAGAAGGCTAGATATACAACTTCAGTTTTAAGAAAACGTATGAATACAGACCCATTTACAGAGTTGAGAGAATATCAGTGAAAGAACACCCTTGGATATGATGATAAAATTCCAAGTTAGAGAAGGCTGTAGAGACAGTATGTAAGAAACACCACAAAACCACAAAAAAAACCAGGCATAGAATTATTTAGAGCTCACTTTGATAAACACATGCAATTTTGTCTAAATTTAGTTGTACATTTTCTAGATAAATAGAATTAGAACTCTATTCTGTATTTTCTATATAAATTCTTGTTCATTTTATTCAAGTTTGTAGATCACAACTGGTCTCTATAGAGGCACAACTACTCTTTGTAATCCACTCAGGATTCCCTGATTGGCTCACATCATCCATATAAGGAAAATCTTTGAGGTCACCACTGCAATCTTTATCACATCTACATTATGTGGTTCTGAAACCAGGTGGAATTCCTTCAGGGATGAATTGTGAGAATACTTTTAAGGCAAACTATAAAAAAACAGACAAACAAACAGGTTTATAAGAGGCTTTTCACAGGAATTACATGTAATTGTTGCTCAAAAAAAGCTATCAGTTTGTGGGTATTCAGAGTTAGTTACATGCATTGCTAATCTTTTACCACTTATACATATTTAAAGATCAATACGGAAATGAAGCCATACAACAATTTATGCATTTAATGAGTTATGTGACAAAAAACTCACAGTGATCCAGTAGATACTGGCTGTTAGAATTCAATTAAGAAAAGGATTTTCATCAGTTTTATTTGATTTACCCATGACTTGAATTAGGAGTTTCTCAAATTGACAACATGTCTGTGGCTAGTTTGATTTACATTTTTTATCTTTTTGTGGCACAACCACAATTTTGTATAGGTAGTAGTAACAAGCAGTTATCCTATGGAAAAGTGAAAAGTGAAGTGAAGTGAAG
>VZRR01005435.1:0-11523 GCA_013398015.1 Oreocharis arfaki
GATCAAAAGTGAGACTTTCCCTTCATAGGGCCTAACAGGCTTCTTCTTAGGCACCCTCGCCTCCAAGGCCGACTCAAAAATCCCTCCCGGCGAGTCCCGATTCGATACCCTGCTTCCATCCCCTCCCTGGGTCACAGCCCTCAACTTAACTCTCACAAGTCCGGGGCGTGAATCCGCCTGGGGTGCAAAAGAAGGCCGCCTCGCCATCTGGGAAGCTCCTGCCATCGCCGGGCTCTTGTCTTTCCACCACAATAAAGAAAGCCAAACATCAGTGCGTGAACTTTGCGGCACCTCGGCCAAAGCCCGACAATTCCGCTACTCACCGTCTCCTAAGGAGGCTTGGGGCCTCAGGCCGCACGCTTCGGCCGCGCTCCGAGGCTGACGCCATCGTCGCTGGGCATACCTGGGTTAAGAGGAGATAGGGTGGTGGTGCATTACTGAAACTCGAGCGGACCCTCGCCCCTCCTCCCTCCCCGACTCACTGCAACTCCACGCCCGTTGCCGAAGGCTCCCCGGACTGCACCTTCAAACGGAAGGGGTAAAAGCTTCATCACAAAGTCCCATAATACTTCTGGCCCCGAGGGTGTTGAACCGGGTCGATTGGCCCATTGGTGAGGGGCTTCGGCGTAATATGAACGGACCACCTAAAACACACAAATGACAACGGATGCTTAGAGCTGGACTGGAACTTGTCACCCGAGCGATAACAACGGGTTGTGGCCACTGGTCACCGCTCACCTCGCTCGCTTGACCTTGACTGCTAAAACCCAGCTTTGCTTCCTGAAAATAAAGACAAAGAACAAGGCTGTAACATAGCCACCGTTTACACTTACCCTGCAAACACAAATACTGACTCACTTTCACAGGGGAGCCCCCTCACCCAGTATGAAGTGCTCTGCCATGGATTTAATGCATCTGTCTCTAAAAGAAAGTTATGACAAAAGTCCAACTGCTGCATGATAATTTAACAGCTCCAGCTGATCTCATGTCAATCTAGGAATACCATCTGGAAGCCCAGCTACACTGTAGCCACCGTTTACACCTCCCCTGAAAGGCTGAATAATGACCGACCTTCCCAGGAGAGAAGTGGTGAAACAAAATGAAAAGGCACACACTCGCCTAGCATCCAAAAGCGTCCTGTTACCATGGTAGCTTCTGGAACCTCTTTTGACAGTGACCTCTTTCTGCAGGGGTCTCTATCATATTAGACCAGCGGTTTGAATGCTGCAGACCACCTGTAAAACATACAAAAACAAAGGATGCGTATAGATTCATCACTAATACAATGACGATGGCAGCATCTGGTTCTGTGCTGGAATCGATACTTATCTCTGTGTCCGGTACTCAGCCAGCTCACGTTTCCCCTGGTTCCGATACCCAGCCGTGCTGAGCGCGTTGCATCTCCGGAATGAAAAGCCGAACGATGAGGTAAACACGGAGCCGAAAGTCGGGCGGTCGCTTGGAGGTCGGGTGGTGACACGCCTCGTCGCCATGCTCCTCTGGCCTCCTCTGTTCGTATCGGGGTAACATCTTATCCCTCTGCCTCTACAAAAAGATTATTTGTCCAAGTCACTCAGACACACAGGGAAAGCTTACCCTTTCCCAAGTCCTCGTTTCTTAAAGCAAACCACCTAGGATCTGACAACAGCGTGCATCAAGACAAATGGCTAGAAAACTGAGAGACGCCACCGTACCGCTCCTGCCCAATCCTGCACGGACCGGCCGCTCCGTCCAAGGTGTGGCTCGGGGGGCTAAGCAAAACAAAAGATTACCTGTAAAGGCTTCTTTCTACTCCACCTACCCCCCAGTCTGTTCCACGGAGCAGAGCAGTTCCAGGCTAAACACAAACTCAACACATTACACTACAAACAGTGTGACACGAGGATGATAAAAAAAGCTGTCGGGGAGAAGAATGATGGCGAGGACCGAGATGACGCCAAAAGAGATGACCGACGGTATAGCAATGGTAGATGGAGGATGCTCTAAGGAGCAGAAGAAAAGACTGACAGAGTCACCTGTGACAAGAACTGTCAGTCACGATGAGAGAGAGGGCTGCAAGACAATGCTATGGTCAGAATGCTCCCCACATCTTTGCAATTGTAGAAGCCCCAGTACATTACAACTCACGGCTGGAAAGAATGGATGACAACACAGCCGAGAACAAGGCCTCAAAAGACATCCACTCCCAAGATGCAACACCAAAACACAGCTGCCAGTAAAAGAACGAATGAGATCGGCGACGTGCCGAGAAGCGCGAACATTCCGCAATCTAGAGATGGTGGCCGATGCTTGCAATAAGGTCAAAGGCGGAGATACCTGATCCAAGGGATCTCAAAGACACACAAGACAACACGACACGCTAGACAACACGACACTGACTGGAATTGCTCTGCCCTCCGCACCCTACGGTCGCGATCAAAAGTAGAGCCACTCCCTTTAGCTGTCCTCAGAGGCCTCTTAGAAGGCATCCCTTACCCCTGGCACTAATTATTAAATCTCTCCCAGGGATTTCCAACTTGCTACCCTGCTGTCATCCCATCTCCAGGTTGTAGCCCCTGTCTTATCTTTCAGCTGGCCGGCGATATGAATCCACATCAGACATAGAACAGGTCCTCCTCAGCTGTCTCAGAAGGCCCTGCAATAGCCAGGTTAGTCTCTTAGTCAGCAAAGATAAAGAAAAGCAAAATCAATGCACCAGTTGAGGGGCATATAGGCCAAATCCTAACAATTGGGCTACTCGCTATCTCATAAGTGCATCCAGGTCCTTGAGTATCCTGCTTCGCCTTGAGTCAAAGGCCTTAGCTGTTATTTTGATGGATGCCTGGGTTAGGGAGGTACGAAGTCACATGATGTTTCTGTAAGTGCGGTGGATGCATTTGTATGCTTTAAGACAAGTAAATGCATCTGCTGTGCCTGAGGAAAAGCCTTAGGGGGCCCCAAATGGACACCTTTTCCCACCGTGCAGGCTTCAAAACCCCTCCCGGCGCTTCCTAAATCAGTTACCCGGCTTGCTGTCCCTCTGCCAGTTGCAATCAAAAACTTACCAATCGGAAGCCTCGATCCTGGACATCACTTTTGATGCAGGGCAGGTCCCTTTTGTGAGACGATGAACACGCTGAAAAAATTGGAAGGGTGGTAGTCAACACAATCCAGAAGTTACAATGCTCCTGAAAAAAGACCCCCCTCCCACAAAAGACCTCCCCCCCCCAAAAAAAACCCCTAACACCCTCCCCCAGAAATTATAAAAGCATCTTTCTACGTCTAAACACTCAAGCCAGAATCACGAGCTTAAATTCTCCCTGTGCTCGATGCTATCTTCTTCATTGTCTTCTCAAAGCCTCTGTCGCTTTAGAGACCAAAAGCAGCTGGTGAAAAAAAAGCTGAGATAAGCTGAAGGATTCCCTTCATTGAAATGAGAGGAGAGCTCTTACCCCCACCCACCCTAGAGAGGAAATGAAGCCGTTTGGCAAAGGCTGAGGTTAATATACCCCTGGCTGGGCCTGCCTCTCTTTCCCACGATGCCTGGGAAAAGGGAGGAGGTAATTACCACATGGTATAAAAGCTCTCAAAGGAGGTAGAGCTGCTTGCCTCCTCTGACTTGAATTTGAGGTTAGTAATTTTTTCTCCCGGATAGAGAAAAAAACTTCTGAGAAATAGTGACGCTTTCTTTTTTGCTCCAACTAAGTCAAGCAAAAGGGCAGATTCTGGGTAAGAAATAGAACTTCGTGTTTTAGCAGCATAGATAGATAAGTGGGATAGTCAGTTGTTAATTTGTGTAATTGTTCCTTAGTGATTGCTAAGTAGTACTCCATATGTGACTAAATAGGGTGGAGAAGAATAGTAATGATATGAATGGTGTAGCTCTCATTGGGCCCTTTAATTAGGGCTATATACATTATAAAGAAAAAGAATGGACCCCCGGGCAGCCTTAGGGCTACGTACCGGTACGAGATATTCGGTGCGGGNCGTGTAGAAGTGCCTTGAAATGCAGATTTAAACCCTTAAAATGCTGAAAAAGGGAGAGCTTCCTTCAACCGAACTCCTTAAAGTGAGGAAACGGAGGTTGTTTGCCTCAGCTTAAAACATTTCGATGGCAAATAAATGGCTTCTCCCATTTAACTTAATCTCCTAAACTATTGGGAAAAGAGGGGGTTTCCTCGCTTTAAATCTCTGAAATAAGGGGGAAAGGGGGATTTTTCCCTCCGTTCACACCCTTAAAAAGGAGGGGCAACTCAGCTTCCCCCTCAATTTACACATTAGGATGATGAAAATGCAGGAGTTGCCCTTAATTCGAACCCATAAAATAGCGCGGTCGGGGTTTTCTCCTTCCATTTAAACTAGAAAGTAATAGAAAGTGGGCATTCCCTGTCAACCGATGCTCCTAACAGCATAGAAAAGGCAAGGTTTCCTTCAAATGATACCGTTGAAATCGGAGGGGAAGGGGATTCCCCTTCATTTTAAACAGAGCCAATTACGGAAAAGGAAGAATTTCCCCTCGATTTAAACCCCTTTTTTCCTAATAACCCCTCTCTTTTCTGGAGGCACTGTGGAGGGGCTAGGGGCTCTGGGGAGGGACTGGCGAGATAAAAGAGGAAAGTTGAAACTTTCCCCCCGGCACCCCACGTGCTGCCCCGCCCGCTCGGGTGCCCGGCTGCGTCCGGCCGCTCCCTAGCCCCGGCCGGATGCTCCGACTGTCGTTCCGGGAGGGGCGCTCGGGATGCCTCCGTCGGCCCCTCTGGACTAGCGGCTCCCTGCGCAGGTGCGTCCGGGTAACCCTCTGAAAGCGGCCGGTCGGTCCCGGATCTGCCGCACCTCGGAGCGGGGGGTGAGGTAGAGAAAGGTCCTGCCGGTCGTTCCCTCCCCTACGCGGGCTATTGTTTGCCCCTGAAAGGCCGGCGTGCCGGGCTTTCCTTTCCGGGCCGAACCCGAGTACCCCCATCGCTGGTCTACCCTGAATTTCGGTGAAATATGGATATAGTTTATAAATATTCCCTTTGCCCGCTACTCGGTCTTTCCCTGTCCATGCGGGGAGCGGGTTTGCTCCCTCCTTTGTTCCCGGCCGCGGGTCTCCTGCCCGAATGCCGGTTCTCGCGGACACAAACCAAGCAGAAAATTACTACGAGTGTTTCCTTTTAAAAGTAAAATTCTTGTTACATTGGGCTAAACGATCAAAATAAATACAAGTATTGATGATCCCTGGGTGAAAGCTTTTCAGAAGAGAAAATCTCCATTTTTGGTAGCACTGATCCCATTTTGACAATAACGCATTCTTTTGGATTTGGGAATCCTGCCCGTACAAGATATTTGAAAATTGGTATTTTGGAACTTGATATTTTGAAATGGGGACATTTTGATATTTTGGAACTTAATATTCTGGTATTTTGAAACGGAGTTATTTGGGTATTTTGGAACTTGGTATTCTGGTATTTTGAAGCTAGGTTACTTTGCTATTTTGAAACTTGGCTTTCTGGTGTTGTAAAACCGGACTGCTTTGCTAATTTGGGACTCGGTATTCTACTGTTTTGAAACTGAGTTACTTTGGTATTGCTAAACCCGGTATATTGAAACTCGGACTTAGCTGGGCTCCCCAGAGCTCATGTTAATAGAATGGTTTTGAATTTCCTTTTATCTGCACGGCAGTACACTGGGAAAAGAAGATTTTCGTGAGTAAAGCAGCAGATTTCTGGCTAGGCTGCCGGGCGATTGCGCCACACGAAAGCGGGAAAAGCGTTTCGTACGCTGCAGCTCGCTACGGCCTTTTAACAATTTGCATTTTGGCGCGCCGGTCTAGGAGATTAACCCCTCCGGTGACAGCTGAAAGCTATCACCACGGGTCAAGAGACAGAGCTCGATCTATGCTGCCTCCTCACTTTTTTGCAGTTTACAGACATAATAGCATAAAACAGTGCTGTTGAACCACTTGCTTACAGCCTTCCTTACAATAGGCTATGCAACTGAAGTTGGAAGTAAGATAGTTTACGGCACAGACTATAAAGTAATAATAATACTAAAAAAAAAATCCGTTAAAATTATTCGTGTTAGCAACTGTCCTGCTTTGGAATAGATCTTGAATATTTAAGAGTCAGTAACAGCTTGCTCGGTCTTTACCAAATAAAACAATCTGGCTTTGCTTTACACAAAACCCACAGTCAAGGCAGAATGAATCGAGATTTCCAGCTTGAAAGGATAAGTAAACTCCAGGCTCGAGTCCTAAGTATTTCAATTAAAATTCTTCTGCTAAATCAAAAGCAAGACAACCTCTAGTTCATAATAGGAAGAATTCTGCCTTTTAAAACACTTTACAGAAAAATGGCTATATTAAAGAGGAAAGCACTGACTTTTTTTTATAAACTGATTCCTCGTGATGTACCCAGGGTAAGATAAAATTATTGAAGGACAGCATGATAGAAGCCATTGTATCACGGCTGACAATCCCAGTTGGTCCCCGGGAGTTCACCCGTGCTGGGAAAGGCTCGGAGGCCACCTCTATGCTGGGCTGTCGGGCGCTGGCCGGGGAGGGGACCCTGGTACCCGGCACTGCTGAGTCTCAGCCCAAGGGACAAGGTTGCCGTTTATAGTCGGGATGGACAGAAACAGCCTTTTAATAGGAGCGCTCTGCAACTCGGTTTAGCGTTCAACGAGGTTTTGAGAGTTTATGATGATGTTTCTTTTCTGTAGCTCAGCTGGGCCAAAACTTAGGGCCTGGCACTGCAGCTGCAGATGAGTAAATGACCGGATCCCCAGAGGAACAGCCGTATAGCATCCTAAAACCTCCGCCTCTAAATTTCAGATTTGGAATTGTCCCCGCTAGACATAATATGTGCCAAGTAACTTAGTCCAGTTTGGTGTTTTCAGGCAGATAGTGCATATATTTCAAATAATTCTACATTCTTTCACTGAATTCCTGTATTTCATGTGAATTTTAGCCCAGGGCTTGAGGAAGCTCCTCTCAGATATAACGGGTGAATGCAGCATCTATGTAACTAGGTCACGGTGTACTTTGGCGTATTTAGTTATCCGTTCTTGTGTTCTTCCCTACTTTAGTGGCATAATAAATAAAAGAGGGAACTAAGTTGGATTTATCTCCTCTCAAAGGATGGCAGAAGGAATTTCATTATGGAGTTTTTTTGCTGCATTTTCTAACAGCACTTGTCATACATTTTCTTGCATTTTGTATTTTGTAAGCAAAATGCAGGAATTAAATGCTTTCCTCTTTTTTCATCAGACCGTGATAGACGGGGAAATTCAAAGGATTCCAGATGATGATCCAGAAAGAGCAATAAATTGCATTTCTTTCCTTTCCCCACAGAGCGTCCCCATTTTGTTTTTCCCGCTCAGCGGGCAACCGCTTCTGAGTAAGCAGAAGTCCGTTTAGCAGAGAAGCCTACAAAGGTTTCTTAAACACGTATTTGTCCCTTTCTAAAATGTATTATATTGCAGTTAACTTGGCAAAGGGAAAGTTCCCTTTTACTTATCCTAGAGGTTGTATCTATCTCGGTGACTTGAAGATTGGATGAGGTTTTTTAATGCATATATATATATACACACACACTGGATTTCTCGTGAAAACTTTTGTTCCTTGTTGTATATATAGATGTAAATACAATAATTAAACTTAAGTTCCTAGATAATCAATATCGTCTTTATATTTTAGTTGTTTAGATACTAATTAATTTTTATACATTGGACATAGAATTTTATAGTTTAAAAGTATTGGAATATTGTAGGCTTTAACCCCTTATAAGTCACGTGTTGTTGGCAAGAGTATCTGAGTGCATCGAAGCTGCTTTTCTTCTGAGATACTTGAGTATATACATGTTTTAGATGTAAGCTGAAAAAATTAATGTGCACTCAAAAAACCCCCCAAAATCAATTAGTCTCACTAGGTTTCATAACTAAGAGCTTGCTTTGAACTTTAAAAATTGTTCCAATATAGATAGGACACTAGAGTGCCCTTTGTACATCTGAGACATTTTTTTGATCAGTTCACTAATGACATGTCTTGCAAAGCTTAGAAAAATGTGTTTCATCAGCCAATGATTTGCAATGTGACTAGACGAAGGCACGAGCGTTCTCATACTTGTGTCATATGGAAGAAAACTACTGCAATGGGCTACAGAAAAAGATCTTACATTCTCTCATGGATCAAGTCATAAACCAATATATTTTGCATTTTTTTTCTACAAACAGTTCTGTATTCATTTCAGATTGAAGTTGAAACACGAATAAATGATTAATGAGATTTTGGTTTGCACTTTATATTAGGTGGCTGAGCGGCTAGTGCAGAAGTTTAGACGGTCCTAACTTTTGCCGATTGAAAGCGGAAACGAAACGGACACGGGCCGGAGAGGCCCGGTTTACATCACTGGAATGGAGGTAGCATTCGTCAACGGGCAGAGCAGTTTGTGCTGAAATGGCCTCAATGACTCATGCTCAAACCGTTTCAGTTACAGTTACAACTCCTCAGACTGGCAGAGATGCTCTATGCTCTACACCCGACAGACCCAGAAGGAACCCTTTTAACACACTTTCCCGGAGTAGTATGAGCTGCATAATTGGCCAGGCTAAGAAGACATGGAAAGCACTTATAAACGGTGTAACTTACCAACGTGCACGTGTTCAGTTGTACTACCAACAAAGGGAGGCGTAGAGGAGGAGAACGAATGAGTCGGGAGAAGAGGCACAGCTCCGGCAGAACAGGAAACCTGGATTTTTAGCGTTGTCTCGGGCCTGACAGAAACTACCTCCAGCCTTGATAAGCAGCGGTGCTGCAAAACACGTACAAGGTTGTAGAATTAGCACTGAAATTTGTAGAGCATGAAAAAAAGGCCTTTTAGAAAAATGAATTATTGTTTTTTTTCCCCTCATAGCAAGTGGGGGAATCAAACCTACCGATGCTGGAATACTGTTACAAGTTAGGGCTATTGCAATCCAATTTTCCTTAAATGTGTCCCTTTTTTCCAGCTCAGCACTTTCTATCCAGGCGGGAGAGACTACTGGCCGCTCGACTTGCGCGTCCGTATGCCAGGAAACCTGCCCAGGTGCTCCCGGATGCTATACCTTGGCACTGCCCTTCTGCAGGAGCCTGCCGGTCTCCCGGGTCCGTGTTGATTGCACAGGGGTCGATTTCTCTCTGTCCGTGTGGGAAATCTTCTGCAACGAGCTGGTGAATCAGAGTAAAGCTCTGTGCGTGTTTGAGAATTTTCTGTATTTTCGAACGTACGTAGCTTGCGTGAGAGAAAAACGTCTGTATTTTCCCCTGGTACTGGAAGTGGCAGAGTTATGCAGCTTAGCCAGTTTCTGGCTTTTTTTTCTTCTGATGTCATGCTTTCTTTTTTCTTTCCTGATTTTATTCCTCTGAGATAGTATCTTCCCCCATAAAATCAAACAGGACAGATCCTTCACTTTTTCCTTTTCTGAATTCCTTAAACATCGGTAAAGTTCTCTAATGTGTTTATATTTTTTCCACTAGCACATTTGCATATGTTCTTGTGTTCTCAAAATGGGCTTCTATGCTCTGCTACTCTCTGCTCCTGAGATATGCAATAGATACATGTGAAAAAATGCTATAAAAATGTTATGGTTCCAAATCTCATTGATATTTCTCTCCTAAAATTGTTAGGCAGTGTTGAATGTTCAAGTGCTACGACAGCAATTAGTAAAAAAAAAATCTTCCTTTGTCTTCCAGTATTTTGCACAGAAAGACTCTTTTAGTAGCCTTCTTTTTAACCTGAATTCAGAAGGAAAAGAAGTTATAGAAGTTATGAAAGCAGCCCCTCTACACTTAATAATATTTTTAGGTCTGATGAGTCACATGGTTGAAGTTACTGTTATCTCACCAAAGCCACCCTTTTCACAGTCAGGATGAGTTATACCGAACAACTGTGTTTGTTCACAACCGAGTACTCCGGCAGGGAGGAAGAGCTTTCTGGGTGGTCGGTTACTGTTAAAAAGTAGAAAATTAGTTCAGAGTGACAGAATCATTACAGTTCAAAAGGACTTCGGAGGTCCTGACTTTGAGTCCAGCCTTTTGCGCAACTTAAGTTTAATGCGGAGCTTGGGTCAGATTATTGTGGGTTTTGCCGGCTGGAAACTCATTTCAAATGATGGGTCTAGTTTTTCCGTCACACTCTTCCGTGAAGAGCTTTGTCTCTCTTTTCTCGGTAACTGCCACTTAGGTGTTGGAAGATTGTGAACTACCTACCCCTAAGCCTTCTTAATTAATACTGGCTTTTGAGAGGAAGAAATGTCAGAGTAGTTTTAAGGACAACCAATGAGCAGTGAGGCTTATCGGGCGGTGAATAGTGTGTTGTAATGAGAACTTCTGTAGATTTTTGGGAAATATTTGGGCTGTTGGTGTAGCAGGCACCTGAGCCAGTGAATTAGTTCCTTTCACACACCACATCAGCTATTTGCAGTGAGAGTTTAGAAGTGTAAAGTCAATCCAACAGGATTCTCACAGACTGCTCACAAAAGACCTGAGCCAGTTAAAAGCTGAATTTGGATGAACAGCAAAACAGACGTAATTTTTTGCATCTGCAGCACTGGGTTAAATCTGAATTCCCGGCTCACACTTCTGATGCAGACAATATCCCCGCAGGAACCTTAATAGGCTCAGTGACATCAATCTGTGCATCCACAATTACAGTCTTCATGCCGTTACACGGCGGCCGTGCGGAAAGCGCGTGCAGCCCTGGGAGAATCAGTCAGGCCTGCAGCAAGCTCTGTCACAGAAAATGCAAATCTCTTCACAGATAAAGCACATCTTCTGCCAAATGTAGATGAGCTCACACCCACCTTGCTAATAACAGGCTCTACTTCTCTTCAGTAAGATTACACAAAATCGAGTGGCACATCCCATGGGAGTACTGGTGGTACGCTGTACTTCGAGGTACGTGCATCTGGGATCGCTGCAAAGCGAGAGACCGTGGACAAATAAAAACGATGTCTAGGGAAGGGCATAAATTGAATTACTTTCTCCACTTTGCTTTTGTATTTTGCATGTCTAACTAAGTAAGAGTCACACAGGTATCTTAACCTTTACATGAATTTAACATTTTCCCCTCAGAAAAAGTGTTCCAAATAGTGGAAAAGTACCAACTATTCATCTAACAAGAAGGTACATAGCACTGCCGGCTATTGTCAAGTCAGGTGTGCATACTGTAGAGCCGGGCATTTTTTATCCCTCTTAAGTGAGAATAAACCTTTATTCAAGTGGTGCTTTTAATGCAGTGGTTTAACAATTTTGATCTAGATCAAGAACTCCATATGTAACACCTCTAAAAAGGAGCCACTTCAGAAGACGGGAAACTGAGGCAGAAGGTGTTTGCCCAAAATTACAGCGTCACCGGCAGCGACTTATCTGTCACCATGTGTTTTCAAGCGTGCCGCAGGGTTTACCAACACTGCGAGGGCACCAGCTGGGCCCGGTGGTTCGTGTGGTACCCCTAGGCCGGAGACCCGGCTGGCGGGTGACACCTGTGTGTGGGGAGCCCCTCCCTGAGGGAGGTTTTACCCCCCCCC
>VZRR01005435.1:12314-36928 GCA_013398015.1 Oreocharis arfaki
GCCGCGGTCCCTCCCTGCGGCTGCGGCGGGGCCGGCGGCGCGGGGGCCGCTCGAAGTTTGCTCGGTGGGGCCCGGCCGGGCCCCGCGGGCTCCCGCAGCCTCCGGGCCTTGAAAAGCAGCCCCGGGGCTCGCTGTGCGCGCAGGTGTGCCCCGCGGGGGAGGGCGGCGTGCGGTCCTGTCTCTTGTGTGTCTGGGGATGTGCAGCGCATTAGTATGCAGCGAGCATACTGCTGGTGCAAGGGAATACGGCGGCAATGCCACATGTCCGAGTTCGTGCTGATGCAGAGCCCATAAATTACACTTGAGTGTTCGCTCTTCTTCGCCCAGTCCTGGCTCCTGTGCTTGAGTCTAGTCGGGGTTTTGTCTTTCCCTTTTCGGGAAATGAAAAAAAAAAAAAATCGAAATATTATTCTTTATTAATAGCACCGGTGTATGGCTCTGGTAAGGTTTGAAGTATGCGTTTCTTTGAAAGGTCTAGGGAGAAGGGTAGAAATGCAGTGTCTCCTTCGACTTTGGCAGTGCAGCTGACTTTAATGGCAGTGTCAAATCAGCCCGCGTAGTAATAGTCGCGTCCTTACGGTCCTTAGACACAGAAATGCCTTTCTGAATGAAATAATCAAAGGCAGCAGGATGGGTGACTGAGCTGGGTGAAAATCGTGGCAAAATTATAAAATTTGCGATTTAGCGCTTCTCGTTTTCTCGCCTCCTGTTTTGCCCCTGAAATTCTATTGTTCTTGATGTTTTAAGCTTTTTTTCTGGTCGGATAAGTGGGAAAAGGTGTGGATTCCACGGTGCATATTGTCATTGATTTACAGTTTGCTTTTCTGAAACTGTTATAGTAACAGCTGGATTGCAGCCTTGAAAATGAGAGAATGAAAATACACAGCAGCGTTACAAAGGAGACTGGGATTCGTTAGACTCCTCCACTGTCAAGCCCCGATTCTGCAGATATTTAAGCGTATATGGTTTCACGTGCCAGAGTTACCCACCAAGTTCCACCCGATTACAGCTTAATATCAAAACTGTTTCCTGTCTTGGGGCCACAGAAAAGGCTCACCAAATCTGGTTGAAATGACACTAATTTTAGGTTTCTGTCTATAATGCTGTAGACAATTTTAGGTTTCTGTCTATAATGTTATAGTTATAATGAGAAGTTTATTCAGCCATTTATGTTTATTGGGAAAATGTTCTTACTGAGATAAAGCACTGTTTTAAAAGACACTGGCATCCATCCTCTGAGAACCTAGACAGAGGTTTGTCAGCGAATAGGAAACTATTCTGTACCGTATGCGCAGTATGTTAAGTATGGCGTAAATTACGTGCAAAGTCAAAATCCCTTAATGCGTAAACAAAACTACAACTTGCAGTTCTCCCGGCTGACACTGAAAATGTCCGTCTTGCGTACGCATGAAGTAAAAGAGAATACGAGGCTTCTCTCTTCTCCTTTGCCCTCATGTGAATGGCTGAAATTAATTTTGTCTGTTGTTTAATAGGGGAATTGTTATCAGATATATATTTCTATGCTTAGGTCCATGAGATAGATGATGTCCCAGTCAAAAGGATTGTATTTTTGCCTGAAAAATTAGTCTCGGACAATGAATAATTTTTCATCAGTCAGCGTGCCAAAATGCTCGGTACGCCTTTAATGAAAGTCTACGTGGTAGGTACCGAAAGAGACTTTTCGGAAAGTTTATTTTGGCTGCGTGAAAATGAGCCTTATTCACTCTTTTTTGGAGGTATGCTAGGACTAACATTCTGTTTCCTTTCATGTATGAATTAAATCATTATAGAACCCACAGGGAAAATGTAAATTCTTAGGGCTGAATTAAATCAGTGGCCTCACACAGCGAGAACTGAAAATACAAAGGCTTTGTGCCTTTCCGGACACAGGACTCCCTTCTGTAAACCGAGGCATGTGAATGGCTTCGCCTATGAAAGTAATTCAGGTAGAAATTGATAGAACTTGTCACTGGAATTCTAATGTTTATATGCTTATGCTTTTGAAGAATGAGATCTCAGAGAGGGAATTTATATGTAGTTTTATAAAGTTTCAACTTCAGGTACCGTAAACCGGCACTCGTGTATGACCTAATACCGTTGAAAATTCACAGTTATCTCCAGTTTGTCTTTGGTAATGAAGACCTGTGCGTTCAGCTGGATGTTTGCATCTCGATAAAGTTTGACTCATATTCCAAATATGAATTTTAAACAAACAACAGTAACATTTTTAGGTTGGATTGTCTGCTTACTGTTCTATGCTGTTACTATATAGTTATATAAAAGAGCAAATAAGTTATTATCTTAATGGGCCTGGGAAAAAAGGAATTAATACAGTTTCTTAATGTAATGATGTTAGTATTTAGCATGTGTTGCTCTCATCAATGTGAAAATGCTTCTCATACTTCAGCTCAGGATTGTCTTTGCATTCCCATATCACAGCAATTTCGCTTGAGCCCCACAAAGACAGACTGACCGGGATAACAATGAGTGCGCTAGATTTGTTTTTCATCTATGATCCAACGAGGGGTTTAAAAATGAAAGCCGCCGTTTATACGACGTCGGGAGCTCGTCCCTCTGTTGTGAGGGGTGAAGTACGGATATCTCTCTGTATCGCTCGGGGTCAAGTCCGATTGAGTAACCGGTGAAATGAACATCCTTTACTTCTTTTTGTGCCAGAACAGCCTCGCTCAGTCATTCCATGAGGTTTCTGCAAAGGTGGGCTGGTTTACTTAGAGCCCCTCTTATTTTTGGCAGGCATCTTTTTGTTTGATCGAGTCTTGCATTTAGTGAAATTTAGATCTGATACGCTGGAGATTTGTCTAAACAACACGGCAGGTTTTCAGTGGTTTTTGTTTGCGGATCTACCGCCATTTGCTTTTCCTTCGTGGTGGATTGTAACACTCCATTGTATATTGCTGCACTGAGTTTGATAAATGCCGTGCCTGTGTAAGTTAAATAAGAGGTGAGTCTTACGCATGGCTTTATGAAGTTCTTTTGAAAGTTTTATGAGTTATGAAAACAAGAAATACTTCTAACCGATGACCTGGAGACGTTAAGAACCGAGGAACGGATGAAAATAAAAGAAATGGAAATGTTTATTTTGATGGAAATGAGCAGAATGGGACATTAAAATGATAGCGGACAGGGATCTAGGAGGGACGTTAGCTTATCTCCGGATGCGCACTCTTTAAGCCCTTGCAACGTAAGGCACCGGAGTCAATGCAAGTTCAGTATTTGTAAGAGGTATTTGTCGCTATGGCAGTTACTGGCAAACTTGCAACGCTGTCCGTAAGAAAACTAATGCGCTATTGCACCGGTTGACATCTTGTAGGTGGTGACGGTGGATTGGATGGGTTAGGAGGACCAGGAGTTCAGCTCGGAAGCCCTGATAAGAAAAAGCGCAAAGCAAATACACAGGTAAATTCCCCTTGCTTCTTTTGAAGTATCGATAAATAGCCCGCTCAAATGTTGTTTTCTGGTATGACTCTCTCTCATTGTTCAGAATATTAGTTCATTGTCACAGATAGCAGCTACATACCGAATATTTCAGTTTAACTGTGAAGTTGAAATCTTCCTGATGCTAGTTATTTGCACAGAAGTTATTTTAATCCCGGTGAGTTTGCCGAAGACATATAAAGAGAAGAGCACGGTGAGACTGCAACAACTTGTATTTTTACCATATGGATTTGATTCTGAGACAGACCTTTTTTTAATGACTTTGTAGCCATTGGTAGAAATCTGTATAGCATGAGCAGTTGCCATGAGACTACTTCTCTCCTTGCTTTCATTCCTGCATGTGTAGGTTTGTGGGCTAATGAATCGGTACAGTTTGTTAATGGTTTGACCAAACTCTTGGCATACTCCCCAAGTGGTTTTCAGGCAAAAGCTGTGAGGCAGGTACAGCTCCTTTCCAGCAAATCCCTACAATTTGACATTTGTATGCTGTTTTTCTTTCCAGAAAAGAAAGCCTCAATACAAAACATCTTAAGCAACTGGGTATCTGTAATGCAGAGTTTTCCTTTGTGTGTTCATTCAGCTTTGAGTGAGAGTACCTGTTAATTTGGTACTGCCCAGTGGGAATAACTTTATTTACGTAGGCAAAACAATCGCTTTCCGTTAGGCCTATGCAGAGTCCGTTGAGATGCGGAACCATTTTCTTCATTTTTGTTTTGTTTTTAAGTAGCTGTGGTGAAACGTGCTCTGAGAAATGTTTAGTTACTTTACAAGGTTTCACACGTCTCCCTTGGTGGAGTTTCCTTGTGTTCTGGAATGGTAATAACTCTAGAGGACGTGCAGATTAGCTTCTGTTCCTTCTGACCAGGTTCAAAATTTGCACTGCAGCAATTTTTTTTTTTTTTTTAATAAATTTTAAGTCTTAGTTTATTAATACTTAGGAGGAAATGCTTTCTGTTAGCACAGTTAGTGTGAGGGTGAACCCAGCAGATGTTCCCTGCAGGCTACTCTAGAATGAATTTCAATTGTATAACTTTACTGGTAACATTTAAACAGACTCTGGGCTCCATTAAACACTTGATTGTGCTCCGTAACCAGAGCATAATCCTTGTATTTCGTACCTACTGACTGCGCTTTGCAGACTGCCCACAATCACTGAATTCTCAAAAGGGATACCTCTGTTTGGTATAGAAATGTACAGCGTAGAGTATTCCACGGACTATAGAAAGTACCGCTCATGTATTCCATATGCCTTTTTTAGGGTTAGAGTACCATTCGGTTTCTATATCCTCATAGAAGTGGGGTGTCTTAAGAGATGTATATTCAGTAACGTGAACCCAAAATGAAATTAAGGAAATGCTTCAAATCTGCTCTTCGACATTTGGAAATACTTTGTGTATGCGTGTGTGGCAGCTGGGTTTCTGTATTGTTGCTTGTCTTTTGTAAAAGATAATGAAATAGAAATCACAGATCAAGTAGTATTTTCAACTGCAATTTTTTTAAAACACTGAGACTGCTATAAATCATCACATTATCTGGAGCCCAAGCTCCTCTCCTGCCTTTCTGTACTGAAATTTCGGACAGCCTGGCAGGGTACCTTGGGTCAATTTTACGCAGCAGCCGAACGGTTCTTACAGCAGTTGTATTGCTAATCCAGGACCTTTGTGGTTGGTCTGTCTTGCAGGGAAATACTAAAACTAATTCAAATGTTGTATTTAAAATATTTGTAGGGGCCATCATTTCCTCCTCCATCTGAATATGCTCCACCGCCGAACCCAAGCTCTGACCACCTTGTAGCTGCAAATCCATTTGATGACAACTATAATACGGTGTCTTATAAACCGCTTCCTTCAGGAAATCCGTATTTTAGCAATCCCGGTTATCCTGGCTTTGGAGGCTATAATACTTTCAGAATGCCACCTCACATGCTGCCAAGAGTGTCCTCAGCGTACGGTGGTTCTTACTCTCTCAGAAACCAACCACACCCTCTTCCTCAAAACCCTGTCGGCATGGGTTTTGGTCGACCCCATTCTTTCAGCTTTGGTCCACATGAGAACCCAGGTTTTGGGAATCAACCGCCTTATAGCAGTGGTCAGATGAATCAGAATGTCAATATGCCCGCTCAGCATTTCAGGCCGAATCCTGGTGAGAACTTTGGCCATTCTGGTCAGATACCTCACCCGGATGTGCCAACTAACTTTGGTCCTGGAAACAATCCAAATTTTCCAAATTCTCAGCTAGAGTCAAACCATTCTTTTGTTCCTCCGCCAAACACGTACAACCAGACGAAATCATCAGTGCAAAAGCAAGACTTTAGTCAAGGTGCGAGCAAAGCATCCGGCCAGAACACTACTGCTCATCAGCATCATCACAGGACAGAGGACATCGTAAGTCAAGGTAACAGTGACCTGAAGAACGTTACTCGAAACAGTGTGGTAAGTCAGGATAACAGCCATTCTAATAGTGCTGATAACACCAATGCCGGCCACTCAAATGGGACTCAGAGCAAGTCCCGCCAGCCTCGAGGTACCGCTGAAGGATGCAACTCTGAAAAGAGCAGCAAAACGCCCCTCCATCCCAGTCGTCACGGGCACTCGTCCTCCGAACCCGTCTATCCGTGTGGAATTTGTACGCATGAAGTCAACGATGACCAGGACGCCATCCTGTGCGAAGCCTCTTGTCAAAAATGGTTCCATCGGATCTGTACGGGCATGACAGAGTCAGCCTATGGCCTTCTCACAGCAGAGGCATCGGCAGTGTGGGGCTGTGATGCTTGCATGGCCGACAAGGATGTGCAGTTAATGCGCACGAGGGAGACTGCAGGACCACCTGTGCTGAACGCAGAAGGCTGACGGCCTGAATTGGTGCCAGCGGAGGAAATACGTGCTATGAAAATCCAGTCACAAATTGGGTACTTCGCTTTCTGCAGACAATCGGTTGTGTTTGATTGCTGTTATCTTTTTTTCCCTGATCTGTTTTCATTCATAAACTTCCATCTCAGCTTTTGTACTCTTAGTTTTATGTGTCCAAATGTTTTACGGGATGGAATATTTTTTTATTTCTGATTAAACCATAACTGACGATTGATCGCAAGTAAGATGAGCATTGACAATAATATTGAAGGAAAAAATGTGCCTGTATGAATAGCCCTAATTTCCTAGTGTGTATTAATATATTAACTAGCACTAGCAGTTAGTGCTTGGTTTTAATGGTACTGTATTTGCAAGTACTCATTACTTTCTTTTTTTCTTTTGGCGTGAATGTCTGTTATTGATGTTCTTGCTAGCCTTTCTCTGAATATAGTGGAGATGACATGGAGGAATGTGCAGTACTAACAGTTGTTATTTTAGGGTAAATAAAGAGAATTTTGTACATGCATTTTCCTATTTTTGAAGTAAAGAGTTAATGTGCTATTCAAAAATCATGAATACGTGCTTAGTAACACAGTGAAACCTGCTAACTATTACACATTTCTGTTTCCTTGGAAAGGCATTAATCTCTTTTGACTTCTCAGCAATTACTTGCTGAAGGCTCTTGCTAGGTCTCGCATTATTTGGAAATCGTTGCAAAATAGGATTAAATTGGAAAAAGAACATGTCAAGTTTATGAAGTCCGCCGCTTTAAATCTAGAGAATGCCAAAAGTAGGGTTGCATGTGTAACCTTAATTCATTCATCTCGAGGACATACCTTGGGATAGAGTCTTTGCATCTGTCACGGTTGTGCAGTCATGCGCCTCTCTCTCATTCTTTCTCGCCGATGGTTCCTGTCTCCTGCCTCAGTGCTGCCTGAGAACCGTGAATGAACTACTGCACGGAAAATCCTGCCCAGCTTCTAGGGCTGTCAGCTACAGCCTGCTCAGTCACTCGGAGCTCACACAGTCCACTTGGCATGAAGGAGGGGGCAAGGCAATGGAGCGCGCTCTGCACGGGCTCTGAATTGCATTATAATTTGGCTGGAAAAGTCTTGAAACTAAATTCCCACCGCTGCCTCAGCCGGTCTTGCAGTGAGGTGGGTGGGAAATCTAAGGTGAAGAAAAAAAATACAGCTGTGATATCGGGTGAGTTTTGCTCACGTCAGAACTAAGTTGTCAGAAGTTTAGCTCCTTCGCTAAACCTGATATCCTGCTGACAAGTATGAATGGCACTAGAGCTTCATGAGTGATGCTAAGAAATTCTATTTTAATAAGGGTAATTCGATCTTATTCTTGATCTCAAAAGTAACCCCTTCTTTTCTGAATGTCGGGAAGCATCTAGCCTCGAACAGTTCAGCCTTAGCAGTGTGATAAAATTGTGTGTGCAACTGAAAAAATTTCTTTAGAGAGAAATATTGTTTTGAATTAATAAAAAGAGGCACCGTAATGAGAGATTCCGCTCGTAATATGTACCACCGTGCTGGAAACAGTCTTTAAAAAGCAATTCAATTGTATGTCAAGCTTACAGGTGCTAGTTGTAGTTCCTTAATGTGATAAATTTTTCAGGTCTGCGATGGTGAGCGATATAGGAGTTTATAGAGAATATAGTCATCTAATAAAGAGGTAGTTTTTACAGTAAGCAGTGCTAATGAGGGAAAGTAAGGCCCGTTGAATAGTTCACCGTCGTGTTTAAATGGGCTCTACTGTGGTACATTCCTGGAAGATACTGTGCAGATCTACACAACTTGTTTTATTTTAAAGGAGAAAAGTTTTGCTGTGTAAGTGCGGTATTGCCCTACTTTTTTTTCTTTTTTTTGTCTTGCCTCTCATCTGGAAAAAGAAAATAATGTCTGAAGTGTAAGCGAAGTATTTCTTATCTTTTTCCCATATGGAGATGTAAAGTGTAAGATAGATCCAGAGCTTCTCTTTTCATCACTAGTTGCTTTAATTTATTCCATTAACTAGACTTAATCTTCTTTTGTTAGAGGTACGATTTTAAAACCGACAATGAAAAAACAAACAAGCAACAGCCTGTCTTAGAGAGATTTATTCTTCAGTAGTTTTCCTAATGACTGACAGACCGTTTGAATTTGCTTTTGGTACCTGAAGTAGCAATTAAACCCAGCCTTGTTTAGATAGGTTTGTTCCTCTGGGAATCAGTTTAATCTCTGCAACAATTTGCACTGTGAACGTAACGGAGCTGGTTCGCACCTCCGTTAATGTAAATGAAATAAAAATGTTGCTCAGTGAAAATTCAACAAAAGCTCCAACGATGATATTGTTACCTTTCCTACTCCCACACCCCATGCCTCTTGTGATAAGATTTTTGGGGCGTTTGTTCTCAGAAGTCCAATTAATGTTTTAACATTTTGGAACAGACATTGTATTTAAAATAGCCACATATTTCTTAATCTCTTCCTCAACCTGATATGAAGTTAGGCAACTATTTTCTAGATTAGCTGTCGGGATATTAGTATTTAAATATAGCATTCTTAATAACTTAAAATCAGCTGGAATATCATTTTATAAGGCCTTACATTGTGTATTTGCGAAACTTATTCTAACCGTTTATTTTAGGTTTTTCTAAACCGGTACTATATTGGGTTTGCAACCAGGTAAATTTTCTGCATTTATTAACCCCGTGAGCTCAAGGCATTAGCAAATGTCAGTTACATCAAATAAAAACAAATTAACAACCCACCCCACGCTTGTTAGCGCACTGATCCTAGAGATATGACTGACGAGGATCTCCAGGAGTCATCCAGCTGATATGCTTGCCCTAATCCTATGCTCTTGGCATACTTAAACTTTTTATTTAGAGAGCAGTTATATTTTGGTTTTCTCTGCATGTATTGACTAGTAGTAGTTAAAGTATGCACAGGAAAAACAGAAGTCATGTTTATTTAGTAAGGTGCTAGGAAAATGTCAGCTGATTAGCATTAGAAGTTAGTTCTAGAATGATGGGTGGGAGGGAGGGTGCGAGGGCTTACTACAATAGGTGAAGTTTTTTGTAATACTCTCTATGAAACAATTTATATTGAACTCTCATGCGCTTCTTTCATTACTGGTGATTTAGACTGTACTGGTGCTGCACACCAAAAATATCGCAAACGTTTTGTAAATCTTGCAAACCTTAACATTTTTATGGGTAATGCCTGTGTCCATTTTAAATAGTTTCTGTTCACGAACAGAAATGCAGCCTTATATTGCTCCCAAATTTTTTTCCCCTCCTTGGCTGAAATAAATAGGTATAAATTGGATTGTACTGTCCTTAATACTTTTTTGCTAGTGACCAATTTTAAATGAGAAAACATGTAAGTGGCGGGGCTGCGTACAGACTAGAGGGCAGATAGCAAAAATCCTGTTTCTTGCTGGCTTAGTCATTCCTTCTACAACTTGAAACAAGCAGGTTAACTGTTTGTGCTTGTCTCTTCTTTCAGAGGATGGGACTGATGCTTACTTCCAAAGGTTGCTTAGAGGCCTAGTTATTATTTGAGATCTTCAGATGAAAGAAGCTAGAGCAAAGTAATGAAGTTTGCTCTGTTTAAAACTGAAATATAATTTTGGGGGCTGCTCAAAGAAGATTACACTTTGTGACCTCTGAAGTTTTTAATCTAAGAACCAGTTTTGTAATCACATTTTTCAGGCTTAATTTCAAGTATGCGAGAATTAATGAAGTCAGTGAAACTGCAGGCACACAGTCAAGAATGTTTTAAAGTGTTTGCAGTTTGGGGCCTGTGATATTTGCAAGCGAAGTGCTTTTACGGTTTGAGATTTTTACAAAATCAGTGGTGTTAAAATGTAGCACCTTTTTAACGTGTGTCTTTATTCCAGTGTAATGCAGTAACACATCCACGTTAAATATATCCCTTTCATTTTCTAAATAAACATTGCCTGTCGGTAAAAGTATTGGTGTAACATTTTTAAAAAAGGAAGTCATGCTTCTTATCATGTTGTATGTGACTTAAATGACTGTTTCATATTAAAACTAATCTTTCCTTATGTACTGCTTAAATATACCTGTTTTGGGATATCAGTTCAGTACTTTTTATACGATCTTGAATGTGTTCCACATTGGTGACATGTATTTTTGCAACAACTTTTTTGTTTCGATTTTAAATTAGAGCATGTCTGCTGTAATACATGCATTAGTGCTGTGGTGCGTGACAAAGTTAATGTACGTAATTCAAATTGGAAAAGTTTCCAGACTTTGTCCAACGTTAACCCTGTGGCCAGGGATTAAATTACTATGTAATACAAATTATTTAATACCATGATGTGTTTTAAGCTACTCTATGAAGTATGTGAAACATTATTGTTTATGGATCGGTAGCTGGTGTGGTATCTTGCATAGAATGAGGAATGATAGATGGTAGCAATTCACGTTGATTAAAACTGAGTATCTTTCGGAACACACAGCACTGATATG
Source organism: Oreocharis arfaki (assembly GCA_013398015.1). Classification (NCBI taxonomy): domain Eukaryota; kingdom Metazoa; phylum Chordata; class Aves; order Passeriformes; family Paramythiidae; genus Oreocharis; species Oreocharis arfaki. Next base: position 23,109 of record VZRR01005435.1, read on the forward strand.
CATTATCATCTTGTTGCCCTTACTTAATATGAATTTCTTAATATTATCCACCGATAAATGGGTGAATATCTGGTAATCGGCTCTTGGGTGTGAAAATTCTGTTCTAACACTCTTTACTTGTTTTACAAAACGTATAATTTTTTTGTTGTTGTTGTTTAGAAGGCATATAATTTTTTTGTGTATTGGATGTGATTTGATATGCGCAGGAGGATGTAGAACTGGAAGTATTTTAAAGTTATTCTGCAGTTGCTAAGTTTTGTCAGAAGCTTTCTATATTAGAATAAACTCTTCCTTAAAACTGGAAAGTAAGTGTACTTAGCGAGACTCTTTAAGGCAATATAACTATCCTACACTACATCTTGAGTTATGCACATTCACTTCTTTATATGGAGGTGATAACTTATGCTTTATATAGAAGAAAGGAAAGGTCCCTTTAGCGGACTAATGCTGTGTGTCATCAGTTCTGAGGTAATTAGTTCCGAGTGGTGTTCGGGCCTTCAGAGTCGCTGCCTCTAGCTTAAAGTTTTCAGTGTCACCCTTAGTCTCCTGGTTTAGAAATGGCTTATCCCAACCCTGTAGAGAATACCTACTTCTGCGTTGTTTACCATACGTGATTAATTTTCCTTTTCGCATTCAAACAAACTGTCTCAAAAAATTTCTTGATCCAACCCCGCCTTTTTACTTGGAGATTTGTGCACTGTATTTCAGGAATTGCTGTGCTGGAGACAGTTTGGGATTGGAGTTGTGAGAGATGTCCTGTCTGTTCCTAGACGCTCATCTTTTCCTCTACAGAATGGTCTAAATCTGGACTTCCACATAACTTAGGGAGGGCAAGCTCTTAATATACTTCTTCTTTCTTTTTTTTTTTTTCCTTTCTCGATAGGGTTTTTTTTTTTTCTGAAATGTGAAATAATACAAAGTCGTTAGGGGTTTTTATTTAAAACGTGGTCTTTCCTCCAAGTTTGTGTTTGTGGCCTTTAGAGCAGGCACCGTGGGCCTTCTAACTCGGAATTTTTTGTCCACATTCTCCTTTAAGAGTTAAAAGTGAGTAGAAAAAGGCAAGTTCTACTTGTCTACTGGTCTACTGCCATCCAAACAATGCAAATTATAAGCTGATTAAGATTGTTGACGTTTAATTTTTTTTGTTGTTAATAATGACATGATATTTTTTACCTTTTAGAAGAACATATATCAGAATCTGATTGAAGTGTTCTTGAAAAATATATATGGTAGACTTTGTCCAGCACTGTATGTAACTCTGTTGCTTTCTGTTGTCCGGTTTCGGTTTCTTTTAAAATAAAGATAATTTTTGCGGGGAAGTTGCCTGTTGACTTTATGAAGATGGTGTAATGCCTAGATGGGCTCTTCTAATGATCCATCTGTGAGAATGCATTTGGATTAGGTGTGATCTCGCAAGAAGTGGTGTGAGGTCATACGGATCAGAAAATACAGCTCCTGCCTCTCTTGGAGAGCTCGATTGTTCTGTAAAGGTGTTAATCTGCAGTAACTTCACAGCAGATGGGAAGAGGTCTTGTGCCTTCAGCCGCATTTCCTTCCTTACAGGATGAGGGAGAAGGCTCAAGCACCATTTTTCCCAAATAGATGTTTTTTTAATAACTTTCTGTACTTGGGAAATTATTATACAAAGAATTATTTGTTCCAATTTGTAAAATTATTACTAAGCTCTTCCCGTTAGTTAAAATGCCAGAACAAACACATACCAAATCACTGCCTCACCGATAATTTTTAAGAGTAACTGATATAGGTGGTCCCAAGCCACATATGTAAAACAGTTTGTTGGAATAAACAGAGTCTCATAAAATTTTTCTGCTTTTTGTAAAAGATAGGGAGGGGTGAGAGAGAATTTAGAAAGGTCGGGAGAAAAAACGGTTGATATTTAAAGATAAGAAAATGTAAACTATTTAAAGGATTTTTTTTTGTCCCCCATATATTCAAACTTCTGAAGTCCTTAGAAGTGAAATAACCCCAGAAAAGATATATGTGTGTATAGGCACTGGAAGGTCCAGAATATTGATATTATTAAGGTTTGTCTGGAACATAAATCTGCATCCTTCATAGCACAGGAGATGAGAATTTAGGAATCAGATTTTCAATGGAAAAATTTATCTTCTTGCACTGCAAACTTTTCACTGCAAACTTTTGACCGATAAGGTTAGTGCCAGCCGAAGAACCGTCGTGCGTGGGTGTCTCTTGTTTATTTTGCAAGTGTGTCACGGCAAGAGTGCAGCTTGTCCAGGTAAGGCTGTGGTGTGGAGTGTGTGGGATGGAGGCGGTGTTTCTGCACCTACACATCAATTCAAAACTTTTGGGGTTGATCCAAGACCTTGCCGAGTCCCTTTTGTGTCCTGTAGCAGCTAAATCTGCTACTTTGACATAAAAATGTGTTAGTGATATTTACTGTCTCCTACAAGCTTTGCATTGCTGATCTAGCTTTTGAGTAAATAGACTTTTTGGTTGATGTATTGGAGCTCTTGTGTAATTTGAGAAGACCGAATACTGGTAACCATTTTTGTGTCCTGTTTTGTAAAGCATGTATGCAAGGTATAGTCCTTCTAGCAGGAATAAATACTAAGCTGCTTCATTTCAGTATATTCTCTGTGATTAAACTAAAAATAGCACCTGGGTGACCAAAGCAGAAGACCTGCACTCAAACCCTCTGTTTTACTGTCTGTGACTGAACTCTCCATAACAGAAGGATGCGTTTCGGATCACTACAGCTGCATTCTGGAGTGGTAAGAGATTTTGAGTTACTATTACATTATAACCATTCTAGCTGCTGCTGCTGCTATGTACTTTGAATGTTCTCGGAAAGAGGAATTTAATTCGATTCTCATATTCTGGTCTGTGTGAGGATTCTTCCCGATGACATTGATGTGGGTGAGTGAGGGTGAAGAGTAACCCAGAAATCATACGAGTTACGATGGATTTCTTGCTCTGAAAAGGTTTTATATCCCTGTGATACCTAGTTTTATATCTATACAGTACTTAAAAGTAACCTCTACTATTTGAATATTGCTGTGTGTTATAGGTAATAGAACATAAAAATTAAATCTTAACATAAAAATTAAATCTTCAGTGATACACATCAGAAATCCTAGCTAATGCGTGCCATGTTAAACTCCATTATTCTTGGTCATATTTTAAAAGAAAGAGGGAAAACTAGACCTTTTTGGTTCTGGATTTTTCCTAGTAGTTCTAGGTAATTGTGTACTTTTGAGGAACTTAAACATACCTGAATTTTTATCCAGCTGTGTTTGGGTCATCTTTTAGGCCGTATTCTCCAGAAGCAGTTGCTTTCAATATACTAGACTTTATTTTGGCAGATACAGCGTTACAGTTTGTTTGAGAAACGTGGAGTGGCAATGTGCAAATTACCAACTGAGTTTTTGGCAGAGACAGCTCAACAGACAATATTGCTCAGCAGCAGCGTGGGGCTGCCAGTATGACGCAGTTATTTTTAGGGGACACGTGGAAGTTTCGGCGCCAGCGTTGCCAGAGTAGGTTAAGGAAAGAGATCCTGCCTCCCTGCTGAGCCGCGGCGAGGCCGCACTTGGAGTATCGTGTGTGGTTCTGGGCCCCTCGGTACAGGAGACGTGGAGCTCCTGGAGCGGGTCCAGCAGAGAGCTACCAAGTTGATCGAGGGTCTGGAGAATCTCTCTTACAAGGACAGGCTGAGGGAGTTGAGCCTCTTTTGCCTCAAGAAGAGGTGACTGCGAGGGGACCTCACCAACGTGTATAAATGTCTGAAGGGAGGTGCCAGAGGATGGAGCCAGGGTCTTTTCAGTGGTTCTGGGCAATAGAACAAGAGGCAACAGGCAGAAACTGATGCTCAGGAAGTTCCACCTGGACTGAAGAAGAACTTCCGTGCGGGTACAGGTTGCCCAGAGGGGCTGTGGAGATATTCCAGAACCGTCTGGACACAATCCTATGCTGCGGGCTCTGGGATGACCCTACTTGAACAGGGAGGCTGGACCAGATGGACCCTGTGTGGTTCCTTCCAGCCTGACCCATTCTATGGTTCTGTGTATCGATCAAATCCGTCCTCAGCTTTTGATAGGTTTTTTGTCAGAAATCCTGCACTACGGGCGCTTTGTCTCTTTGTAGAAATGTACGTGGACGATACGACCTGCATTCCTTGCTGCTGCGCTGAGGTGCGCGTGCTGGCAGCCAGAGTCGTGCCCGCGGCCCTCAGGCTCCTCGGGACTACAGCTCCCGGCGTGCGCCGCGGGGCCGCGGCGGCTGAGGCCCGGCAGCATCTCCGGGGAGCTACTCCGGCCGCGGCGATGCCGGTGTGGCTGCGGGAGCACAGCTGGCGCCAGACCCTCACCGCCGTGTACCTCTCGCTGCCCTTGCGCGGCGCCCGGGCCACCCCCGCCAACATCTTCTGCAGCGAGCAGTACCTGAAGGTGGGCGGCCGCGCCCCGCTCGCTTCACGGGCCTCCTGCCGCGCAGGGCCGGGGCCGGGGCCGGGGCCGCGGGGTTACTGCGTAACCCTGCTCAAAAGCACGCGCGCCGTACACCGCGGCAGCTCCTGAAGTTCATAACCCTTTATTTTTTATGATCTCCCTCTATGTGCCGCAGGCTGTTAAACGCCCGTCCTGCGGCAGATAATGGCTTTACCACCGCTCATTCCCTGCTAACGCTCTTGCTGCTCAACAGGTGCCAGCTGCCTTTACTCTCATAAATGGACTGAATTTATACATTTGCTTATACTGTGAATAATAGTTCTAAATTTGAAATCCACGTCTTCCGTGGCAGTGGTGAAGAACCACCTTTTTCAATCTCGTTAATAAAATATATACCTCTGTGACGACCCACCCTTAACACCTTTTCTGGGCCTCTATAGACCTCCACAGTGGATACAAAGCAAATTAGTTCTGTCAATAGTATCTGTTTCTTGAGGTTAACCGTATGCTCGTGCTGACTGTTTTGAATATGTGAGACTTAATTTAAGATAGTAAATATTAGTACAAATTATATTTTTATAGGTAAGCATCCCTCCCTTTTTATTTGAAGCTATTTTATACGCTCCAATTGATGATGCAAATAGCACAGCAAAGATTGGAAATGGAAACATTTTCTTCACCTTGTATAAAAAAGAACCGGCCATGTGGGATTCCCTAACTCTAGCAAACGGTAAGTTCTCTACTCTGAAAACTAGCCTGCGTGTCAGGAACCCATAGCGTGAAACTTTTGCTAGCAGATAACTGCTCGGTTCAACCTCATTGTTCATTATTCAAAATACAAAGTATGCGAGAACAAAGAACACCTGCTGGTTCTAGCGTGTATGAAATAAAACGGTATGTCTGGTAAAACTTGCATTTTGTGCGTGAGCAAATCTTAATTTTTCACTTTAGACATGGGCTTGGTAGATCCGTTTCGTGGAATTGCGACCGTGTTGCGTTTTGCCAAAGTAGCGGAAGAATCGTGTTTTCATTAACATGATACGTACCGGTAGAACTCCGGGCCCAAATGACTAAAATGGTTTATATTTTTAAGCTGGCAAGGAAAAACTACAATATCTGAGAGAGAATGCTGTTCTAAAAGCCCAAGAAAAGGCAAAAGAGGAGAAAGAAGCAAAAAAGATTACAAAACAGGCATGCAAAAAATATGCTTTGGAGGCCACAATGAAGGTACGTTTAGAAGGAGCTCCACGAGACATACATGCGAACAACTACCGACTGATCTGGCAGATGCTTTGTTAAATGTACCTTAAAAAATATGAAAAGTACCGATTTTTAATATGGTGGTGGTGACCTTTGTTATTTCTTTGCATCTAAAACATATTTATTGCCAAATAAAGGCCTTTTGTGGCCTTTGCAGGTGTTTAGACCTTTAGCACTGTGAAAAATACAGATTTAAAAGAATCTTATTTATTTGTTGTTGTATTTTATATGATGGTTTTTTGTGTTTTGTGTGTTTGTATCTCTGTTATTCTGCTTTTTATGTATATTTGATGATACGTTCTTAAAACTTCTATGTATGTAAAAAGTCTAGTCACTTCACTTGTGTTCAAAGGATTTTTTTGAAGCATGCAATAAAATTTTAAGATTGTATATGCAACATGGACCAAAATGAACTACGGTTAGTGACGGTCTTAGTAGCAGCGTTGCACCTATTCTGCATGTGTAATAATCTCAAAGAGAAGAGGAGAAATAAGAAACAGTGTATTAAAGTGATTGTGTATATTTTACATTTCTGTATACTCCAGAGATGTACATTGCAACATGGCTAGGATTTTCACTGTTTAAAAGTGAAACTTATTTCCTAGTGTTCCTGGGTTGTACCTTAGGGTTGTTAGTGAAATAGCTTAAAAATGAGATTTCTAAGAGCTAATCAGAAATCTTTGCTCTCACAGTCATTTTTAAGCATCTTAATTAACTCTGCTTTTATGGCCAGATTAGTGGTTACGCTATGCTTGGGATATGAAATTGGGAAAATAATGGTAACTTGAACTTAGTCATGTTAGTATTATCACGTCTTATGTATCTCATAGGGGTTTTTTGTTCAAATAGCTAGAGGAAGCAGAAAGAAAAAGAATTGAAGATCTGAAAGAAAAGGAGCGTCAGAAGGTTGCTAAAGAGTTGGAGTTCTGGAAAAACCAGCAAAAAGATGCTGATAAATACAAGAGCATACAACAAAAAGGGGAATTACATCAAGAAATAGAGCCATTAAAAGAGAGAAAAAATGAAAAAATGAACAAAACTAGGATTCCCAATGAAGGAACTTCTAAGATCAGACTCAAATCCACAAAAGGTTGCACAATTGAACTGTACTTCATAATTCTTTAAAGTGGGGGTATAACTTTATTCCTAGATGTTCCTAATGCATCTTTTGTCTTTGTCTCCACTGTACCGAACCAGTTCTTCTAGTTCGCAGTTATTTTGAAATTGTTATTTTCAGGCAATTTATTGAGCTAAAGCACGTGAGTTCTTAGCTCTTGTTTAAGTCTTTGGAAATACAAGGGTGGGTTTTGTTCTAAGCTTTAGAAAAGTAAATCAGAGAGCCTTTCTAACAGTGTAATGCAGACTTTCTGGGAGTGGGGTTCCTGTTGCCCAAAGTTACCTAACTGCTGGATTTCATAAAAATATTCAGTCTCCTTTTGCTTTCTCTGTCCTGTGTCTTGGCTCCGTGGCAATTCAGGCAACTAAATCAACAGAAAACATTTAATTTTGTGTTTGTTTGCTTTGATAGGCTAGTTTTAGCTCTGTTGTTGCTCTGTCACAGCATCATACAAGCAACAAAGAGAGAGGTGTAAGAGGAGCTTAACTTAATTTGTGACAGATGCTGTATTGTTCCATTTATTTACTGGCTGCATTAAGAAGAAGCATTGTTTGAACCTCCCCTTCAGAAGAACAAGTCTAAACCTTTCTCAGGCTAAAAAAAGGTTTAATTCTATTATGCCACATTTCTAAATCAGGTGAACTTTGGGCTTTGGTAGAAAACCAGAAAAATTTTTTGCTTCGTTTTTCATTTCCGGTGCTCTGACTCTCTTCATAGGTCACGGTTCCTGTAGTATATTTTCACAGAATTTGAAGGAAGAACAGTTACCAGCTCCCCGAGCTGCGGCTACAATTAAAGTCAACTTTACACCACGAGTTTTTCCCACAGCTCTGCGAGAATCTCGTGTTGCGGAAGAGGAGGAGGTAAGGTGGGGAATTCTTTATTGCGTATTCAGTAAGTTGAAAAAAATAGTATCTGTGCCAAGGAATGTTACCTGTGCAATATCCTTATCTTCCAAGGAAGACTGGTTTATTTAAACTAAGATATAAATAAACAATTTAATATAAAAATTATTTTCACCATGTGGTTGTGCAGATTAATAAATAACTTGTTTCTTTTCTGGGAGGGGGAGAAAAGGCAGCAATATTCACTTAATTCCTTGAAGTACAAAATTTGAAATATCTTAGCTCTTATATTTAAGATTCTTTCAGTTCCGTCCTAGAAGAAGCTCACAGTTAGCTCTTTTGAGCTAGATTCAATGAACACAAAGTAATTTTGAGAGATCAAAACAGACAAGTAAACAAAAATGTATTAGGGATGTGGTCACCTGACTTCTCTTGGTAATAAAATATTTGGGAAAACTTTGAAGTTTTTCATATTGGATACTATTAAATATTTTCCTCTGTCCAAAATACGTGGTTGATAAACTTCTTTTGATAAGTATGAGCTAAGACATGAAAATAAAATCCTTTTTTGGATTTGAATTGTTGCGTCAGAAATAATACTTGCACATTTTGCATTTACAGTGGCTACATAAACAAGCAGAAGCTCGAAGAAGAATAAATTCTGATTTATCTGAGCTGGAAGATTTAAAAGAAGAGGAGAAGAATCCAGATTGGTTAAAGGACAAAGGAAAGTAAGTTACATTCCACTTGAAGATGTATTAAAAATTAATTACTTATAGGGTGTTTGTCTACCTTTTAGTTTTGGTATATTCTATTTATCCTAGACACAGATGGCGAATGTCTAGAATAGTCACGGTAGTCGCACTAGAGATTTTATTGACGACTTACGGAGTTAGAATCTGATAAATCATGAGATGCAATTGTTGAAGCTCATGATGAACAAAATCATTGTAAACACATTATGCATACTCTTTTTTGACGACAGTTGAGGCAATGCACTATTATACCTAAGTGGATTTAATTTCATTTGTACCGTTTCAGTGAGAGGTTAAACATCTCTCTGAAACAAACTTCAAGAATTTGATTCCAATACTGGTTTATTTATATAGCCGTGTTAAACAGAAAGGTTTGATTAGGCAGTCATAATCAGATATACAAAGCTTTCAAAATTAGTCCTGTGTCTACATAGATGTGTCCACTCTCACAGTTCTTCATTGCTTGTATGCGGTGACTATTTTTGTTATGTATCTCAGCTGTATTATCAGCATCAAGGTTCACTGAACTTCAGCTATGTCGTTCTCGGGAAAGGCTGTGAAGGGGCATTTCAAAGGAAAAGATGCTAAAACTTCAAGCTTTTGAAAATGAGTTAACAATAAGTAGGTGTTTGTTTTGTATTTATCCCCTTCTTTAAAGTGCATGTTTCACTTCTTGTTTAATACTTAGCAAAATGTTTGTAATGGGAAACTACCTTGGGGCTGTAAATGCGTATAACCTCGCGGTGAGGCTGAACGATAAACTTCCCCTGCTGTACCTGAACCGTGCTGCTTGCCACCTTAAACTGAGAAATTTACACAAAGCTATCGAAGATTCCTCTAAGGTATGAAAATCCAGGACCTCAGGCTGTCATCTGATATATTAATGTGATTTATTACTGTGATGGTTCTGTTTTAAGCAGATCTGTAAATACATATTAGTGCAATCCAAAATTTTAAAATTCAAAATTGATATCATGAAGCCGTGGTGAAATACCAAAATTTGATAGTGATTAATGAACTTTCAGAAATTTAGAACAAAATAACAACAAAATAAAACCTAAACCAGGCTTCAGCACGTTTGTGACAAATGGCCATATGTTAGCTAGTATGTTTCTTTAAAGATAACAATATCGTAACAATGTATACACTTGGAAAAAACCCAGAACTTGGAGCAGAGAAAAACAAAACCGAAGTACACACGTTTTCTGTTGTATTGTGGTGTGCTTCATTCGGTTGGAAGGAAAAAAAAAAGGGGTGGTGATGAGCAGGATACCTTAAAAAAGTTCCAACAAACTAAACATTTTTAAAGAAAAGCTGTGTTGTCCTGATGTTTTAGCAGCTGTTATTTGTGCAGGGAGAGGAATGATCTCAAATGGCACCTGAATAATCTGGAAAATTTTTCCAAGAATTATTGTTTTTTGAACTCATAAGTGCTTGAGTCTTAAAACTTGGGGATTTTTTATGTTTATTTTTGTTTTTTCTAGTAACTACTACTAAAACACATGTACTATTTTAGTGCTACTTTTTTTTTTTTTTTGATAGCACGGTAGGTAATATGATATTTGAATATGGAACGCATTATTTAACTGCAATAAACATTTAACGTGGTATTTGTCAGTTTTTAGCCATGGCAGTGTAATTGTAGCTGGCAGACTGGGACGATGGATGCAAATCTTAATGACTGAATTCACAAGCCATCTTAGTTAAATCTGAATAGCTGTTTTCTATTTCTGTTTGAATAGTCACTATGTTACTGTATAATAATAGTAATTAAGTGAGAGAAGTGTTTGTAAATTAGAAAAAAAACCCCAAATTATTGAAAATCTACTTATAAATACTTTTGGGTGTTCTCCTTTGTAAAGGCGCTAGAACTGTTGACACCACCTGTTCCTGATAATGAGAACGCTCGAGTGAAAGCCCACGTGAGACGTGGAACAGCATTTTGTCAGCTGGAATTGTACACTGAAGGTGAGGCCTTGGTTTTGTGAAAACACGCACAGGAATTTATGCACGGTGACATACGAGTAACTCTGCTTAGCGCAACGAGCCTGCTCACACCTTGATGTTTTCAGGAGTGACTTTGAAGGAGGCCTATACAATCCATGTCTGTTTGTTATGAACCTTTATACCACATTCTTTAGTTGTTTTTTTTTATTTTTTTAATTTACCGGGTAACTGCAATTCCACTTACAAAATCTTTGCAAGTTGGAAAAAAAGGATCGCACTCCTAATTTAAGGGGTTTTTCTATTGAAGAAATAAAAAAATCCTGAAATATTTCTAAAATACTTGTGAAGTGCTTAGTAACATCTTTGTAAAATGAGGTAAGAAGCCCATATCAATGAGCTAAATGATTCATCAAGTACATGTCTTTTGTGTGAAAATACCTGAATTTCCAGTGGCTGTTGAGTTCCTCAAGAGTATCGGATTCGTTTTGTAAAGCAAATTTCCAAGTGAAAGCTGATAATAGAAATTGAAGACTATTCGAAGTGTCAGTATGATGAATTACTAAGCTTTGGCCATTGTTTACCTTTTTCTACTTAGGCATCACTTGGTCAATCCTTTACAGCTTCATTTGCACTTCGAAACCTGATAAAAAAGGCTTAAACTTAAGCAAGATTTTACTTCCTGTACTCATGATCCTTTTTTCCCCCCCAAACTCTAGTTTTCACTGATTGTGTCTTTTTTTTTTTTGTTTCGTTTTCATGCAGTATCGTTTTCTCTCTCCTGTAGAACACTTTAGAACAGTCCCCTCATGCACACACATATATATAGGTGTATAGGTATGTGAATGAAGACGCTCTGTCTTCATGTTTCAAAACCTGAAAATGTTTACGGAGTAGAGTGTTTGCACTGAAATGTTTTGTAAAATAAGATAAACAAAATACAAGTTTATTTGCTGACAAAGTTAAACTAATGCCATTCTTACTCCATCTTACTCGAGAACAAAACGTCAAGATCAATACTTTATGCATATGACTGGGGAGTAGTTAGTTGCTGAAGAGGATGCTCTTGCATTATTGATTGATATTCTTATTAATGTATCTATATTAGGTCTCCAGGATTATGAAGCAGCTCTCAAGATTGATCCCAAAAATAAAAATATAGAAAAAGATGCTGAGAAGGTTCGACATTTCATGGAAGAAACAATGCAAAGTTCTTAATTAAAAAAAGACATAAACAAAGAAACTCTTTGATGCCTTTGAGGACATCAGAAGGAATCTTATTTCTCTTCAGTGCGTGTTACCTAGACATTTTTCTGCTTCACTTGGAACACTTACAAAATTGGTAGAAATTGGATATAGTAATTACTATTATTGGAAAGTATATTATTATAAACGTGATTAGATATATTTTATATAGTTTTGATACAAAGTTGCTTTTTTTTCTTCCTTTTTTTTTTTTTTTTTTTTTTTTTTTTTTTTTTTAGTATTTGTGTTACACTTGAAGCGCTTCCTTTTTGTTAAGTGTTCTTTCCAAACTGGGACCATTTCAACTACACTTCTTTCGATAGCAGTTTTAGCAGACTTCTGAATTTTCTACATCAGTCTCTTTCCTGAATACCATTTATGACTGATTTCTGTCTTTATAATAAAGTATTTATTATGCAGATATATGTTACTGTGTGCAAATTTTATAGTGTGGGACCAGGGAGAAGGTGGCATGCGTTGCTTCCAGCTATTTTACTTCGAGCCTTGAGAGGAGTGCTGAGCTGAGTCAGAAATGTCTGGGGTAGCTGCTGCCCCTGCTTTCCTACAGGTAACTAGTGCAATGCACTGAAGGGGCTGAAAATACTTTTTTATAGCAGCTGGAAGGAGGGCAGTGCAGCAGTTTGAGTACCTCAGCTGATTGTAATGCTATACATACAGATACGGCTGTTTTCTTTTATATAATTACTGAGGGGAAGTGAGGGCTAATGAGGAGAGGTACTGGCAATGGGAGACAGATACCTCTTATTCAACCCATTTTAGTCACCTTCCAACTAACAGGGAAAAGGATTTCAAATTTGTTAGCTGTTTGTGGTCAGAGCAAATATTGCTCAAGGCATGTATTGAAATACATGCAGGGTGGAGAGTGAGGAACTTAACATTTTGACCTTATTTAGTAAACTGTGGACAGTGATAATTTGACTCATTATGACTATGGAGGATACTAAAATTTGAGATTTACATAAGTTTCTGCATTAGTGATAATCTCAAGCATAGAGAATTCCTTAATATGTGTGGCAGAAATAATTAGTATGGATAGTAAAAATATGAATGAGATTAAGAATGGAGTGAGACTGTGGGCGATTTTAGTTTTGGCCTTTTTTTCTAAGATACAGGAATATGAAAAATAGAGCCCTAAAGAAATGTCCAGGTGACTGTGCTTCCTCACTCATGTTCGCATGCATTTTTATTTTTATTTTTATTTTTACTTTTATTTTTATTTTTATTTTTTTCCTCTGTAGGGAGCAAGTTATCATATGACAAGTACTTCTTGTTCTGTTTATGGAAAATGCTCTAGTGCTGTATTGATGAGCCTGACATAAAACTGCTTCGAGTAAGGTACCTCCCTTAGTGCTGCTGAGCAAGCTGGTTACAACCTGCCGTTCTTCAGAGGTGCAGTGAGGGCTTTTTTGTTTGTTTCTCAGTCGTGTAAGAAATGAAGCCGACATTTAAGTTGCTACCTTAGATAAAACTTGAGCAAGACGTCGACTTTGTTAATGAGGCTTGTTGTTATCATCTCCGGTTTATTTTTCGTTCCAGTATCAGAGCACTGTTGGAGTTTCAGTCTCTGGGATTTTGGATCTGCTCTGTTTGTACAATGCCTGTTGATGAGATGTGGTCTAGGAGCGTGGGTGGGGGTAGGAGCTGCCTTACCCCCAGTCCGAGTGGCTCTTGGGACAGTATCCCCTGAAGCAGCATGGCCTGTGTTTGGGGAGACTTTCCAAACTAGTTAATTCCCAGTCACGAGAGTTTTTCCACCTGAGACTAGAAGAATCAAAGATTTGTCGTCCATATACAGCATCTTTGGGGTTTTTTGGGGGAGGGCGGCATGTTCTGGGGTGTTCCTTGGTGGGGCTTTTTGTTCGGTTGGTTGGTTTTTTGGGGGGTGAAGGTATGGGTGGCGGTTGTTTGTTTTTTCCGTTCCCTTAGTATAAGCGTTACTGGCATGTAACGGAGCGCGTCTCCTCGGAGCTGCCTGTCCCTGTGCCCAGCTCTCCCCCGATTACACCAGCGCAACGCTCCCAGCGCTGAAGGGGCCTCTGAGCAGCCTCCGCTCGGCACAAATAGCGCCCGGGCCACGGGGCCGCTCGGCCCGAGGCCGGCAGCGCGGCGTTGCCATGGCGGTGCCCGGGGTGGGTGGGCCGCGAGGCGGGCACGGCGTTGTGGTCCCGCGGGCGCTGCGGTTCCCGGGCCGTTCCGGGCGCTGTGG
>VZRR01005435.1:37029-66821 GCA_013398015.1 Oreocharis arfaki
CCTGGTGCAGGGAGCGGGTGAGCGGGGCGGCGCGGGGCGACAGTGCTGCTCTGGGGGGAGGGCGGGGGCGAGCGGGCTCTGGGCGGTGGTCACCGCCGTGGCGGCATCGACGCTGGCGTTTGCCAGCTTCCTTCTCTGTCATTATCTGCCGCTGCCTCTCCGGCTGATGCAAGGTGCTGCGTTTCGTAAACAGCGTCCTGGCGCTTTAACTGCGCTGGCGCCGAGCCGCGCTCTGGTTCAGGTGCGCTCCGGGAACACCTGCGCGAGACGTAGAGGAGGGACTGAGCAGGGAATGCCCAGCCTTGGGAGGGTCTGCGTTTTAGAAGCCACGTTTGTCTTCATAACGAGGAAATATTCTGTATTCAATTTGGATTGCTAAATATATTCTTAGGGAAGAATGTTACTTAGGGGAAGAAATTACTGCTTGGTAGAAATAATAAACTTGCATGAGAACCCTGAAATGTAATAGCACTGAACCTGTTTTTATTTTTGTTGTGCAACAAAGAATCGACCGTAGAAGAGAACTGAGAGTTTTTACTGGGAATGACAGCACAGCAAACTCTGTAGAACACAATCATATTCCTATTGGTGCCTGTTACTCATCTTTGTCAATGCTTATTGAAGGTTGTTTTTTTTAGTCTAGGAAATCCTCTTTTTAGATGATAGAACTCAAGGGTTTGTTTAGACTGGAGTGGTTCTTCTTTTTGAGAATGGTATTTATTCTGCTTTGCAGTGGATAAATAGGACGTGGTATCTCAGATTTAGTTTTATATATGTATCTGGGATGACTTTGATATTATGTTATCGACGATACATATGGCTGTAAGCTTTTACACCTTACGCTTCTGCTTTACATTTCACTAAAGGTAGGAAAATAGTTCACGGTGTTGAATTCCTGGCTCCCTTCCCTGAATACACACTGATTGAACTCTGAACGTAATGGATATTTATTTTATCTAGATAGAAATTAAAGGGGTGATGTCAGTAGTGGTGATGAAGATACGTAGCGAGCGTACAAAACCGGTGCACCACGGGGTGCGGTTTCGGTTGGGTTTTTTTCCCCAGTCTTTCCTTCTGGCTTGGCCTGACGTACAGGAGATGTGTAATGCTCTAGTGTATCCTCCATTTATCCGTGCTGTTATTGGAGTAGAACCCATTAATGTCATCTTGATTTGTTAGGAAGTTTGAAGGCTTTATGTCTTTTTAATTCCTGCTGAAAGCTATTTTTTTTGAAAAAAGTTGCATTCAGGAAGACAGTGCCAACATTTCCAGCTCCTTTAGACTGGTTGGAAAAGTGTACTGGTTCTTAGTGGGTCTTTGTCATTTGGCGGAGAATCAAACCGGATAAGATTTTGTGAGTGGGTCAGTTTAACCATTGGGTTCAAATTAGTCTTCTGTATTCCAGTGTACTTAAGGGATCGAGTTTGACCTCGGATTTAGTTATGATTATGTGTGTTTTAATAATCTTTTACAGAAATAAGCTGTTTAGCTGACGATTGATGTTTAAGAACACTGTACCTAGGTAATTTTTTAATTAAAGCTCTTGAGGTCTTTTTGATCTATGAGATCTAACTAAGTAATAAAATGCTTTGATTTTGATAACTGTTTTACACATGTATGTTTGCTGAATGTACCTGTCGGAATACAATGACCTTAGAGATGCTCTTCAGTCTGATGCCAAACTATCTATCAATCTATCAGTCACAATTTGGCTGAATTTAGCAATTCTAACCATAAACCTTAGTGTTCTTGTAATTATTCTTTTTAAAATTCCATTATTTTTCTTAATATTAAAAGCGTTTTTATTCTTGTGATTTGTCACCTGAATGCAGCTAAATATGCCCTATTAGTGTCGTATTCTGGTTGAATAAAAAAGAAATAACTTCTAACTCCAGGCCGTTTATCAAGACAAAGAGTAATAGAAAACGGTGATTGTTTGTCTGCTTGTTTGTCTGTTTGTTTTTTTAATATATTTTGATGATTTCGGTACCCACATAGACCCTGAAACTTTTGTTTGGGAAGGGAAGACAGATGTTTATGTGGAACCCAAAGCCACAGTTGTATGTTCAGAACAGAACATACAGTCTGGTTCCATGCAGTGCTCAATTACCTGTCAGTCTGTTGCGTGGCTGGAGAGGGAAAGCGGGATGGTGATTCTGTTGAGTTAGCCAGGGCCCCGGGGTGAAATGCTGAGTTAGCTGGAGGAAGAGCGATGTTGCAATGTCCAGCACAGTCTGCTGTTACAATTTGGGCTTTCAGAATCTGTAGATGCACTTGTCCCAAACTGTACTGGTGCCCTGAAGTTGTCTTTTAGGAATTCGCTTCAGATTTTGCAACGTAGCCAGTGATGTTTCTGACAGGTGAGGGGTTCTGGTGCTGGTAGTTACCTTCCTGTGAAAGGAATGCTGCTGCTGGATGCCTGGTCGAATTCAGAATAATTAATGACAGCAAGCAGATGTCATTGTCACATGTAAACTCTGGAACTTAGTCTTTGCCGTTTGGGCATTTGTTATTTTGATGATTGAAGAAGTACGATTTAAAAATAAATCACGATTAAAAAAGAAATTGATCCTCGTATGCGGTGTGATTTAAAAAACCCAAACAACTCAAACCGAAATAGATTTCTTCCCACTCCCTCCCAACCTGACATTCCCTGCTTGAGATTCCAGGAAAAGCGGTAATGAAGGAAGAAAAATATCAACAGGAAAATGACAAGCATATTCAAAGTAGGGCTTTATAAAAAACCAGAAACTCAGTTTCTCTCTAAGTTTGATACCTAAGTGGATTGTTAGTGAATGTTTGTGCTCAAACTGTTGTTGTGATTGTCACCGTTGCCTTTTTTTTACAGAGGAACTGTAAACATATTAGTTGAACTTGATGAGAAAAAAGTTTTGTTTCAGAAAAGCATGCGATAACTACCGTATTGCAGAGATATGAGACACATGTTTACTGTGTTTTGTGAGAAAGCTAAACGGAAATGGAGGTTTTATATTTTGTTGTTCCAATTTCTAACCACACTGGTGTATTTAGATGTTCTCATTCAAAGTTTTGCGTATACTTTCTGTGTTAAGAAACGGGGAGTAAAGACGGGATTGATAATAAAGTAGAGAGTTATTAAATTTAAATGAGTAGGTGCTTTCCTCTGTGTTCTTACTAGAATTAACAAAGTGGGAAATAAAGCGGGTGTCTGAAATTCTATGATAAAGGCTTTATTGAGCCATGATTTCTTTGGCTGTTTTATTATGTCGATGTGTAATATAACAGGCAATCGATGGGAAATTGTTCAATTTTGGGATGATTTTTTCCACCAAGGTGAATCCATTGTAAATTTTATGTAACAACTTGATATATTTTTATTTCAAGGAACAAGAAATATATTAAATTTCTCTATAAAGTCTTTTTGCAAGTTAAGGACTTGAAAAATTGATCTGAATATGCAATGATAATGAATACTCTGTATTCCTGGTAAATTCCTGATAAAAAGGAGAAAAGATAAACAGGCAGCTGCAGCTGGACAGTTCTCTTCTGAAAGTGGCTACCGGTCATCTGGTAGTATTGTAACAAATAAAATTTATACTTTGGGTTATTTTCATTCTGTCTTTCTAGTTGCCAGGTACTCTCTCGATTTTCCTGAGAATCAGTGTATTTGAGAGTACTTGAAAGGAGCAAAAGAAACAGGAAACCTTGTTTTTGCCCAGTAGTTGAAGAAAAGTAGTTCCTAAGGATCCTAATCTGTGTCTTCTCAAAAAACCCATTGGGTTTTTCTTGAATAAACTGTAGTTTCTGTGCATGTAACAAAGCAGAAATTACTTCATGTACTGAATCCTGAATCATCTTAAAATTTGTGTATAGCATCATCGATTAACTTTGGTTATTGATTCGTTGACTAGCCTCCTGTGTGTGTGTGAGTGTGTCTAGCTAGTGTAAGAGCTTTTTGGCTGGCTGAAATAGGTACGTACCTACCAAAGCTATATTGGTTCCAAGTGTAAAAAAGATAATAGGAAATAAGTACAAAAGAATATATTTTCTTTTTCAACCTTTGTTCTGTTGTTTTTTCTCAATTCCAGATTAACAATTTGTGTGTTAGTATATTGTTCTGTAACATCATGATTTCCATTCTTCTGTTTATTTTTCTTTTCAATAGAGCAGTGAAGTTGTGTGTCTTGCATGTTAAAAGAGTCTACTTTTACTTGCAGAGTGCTTTGAAAATGTCTGAAAATTCCAGTGACAGTGATTCATCTTGCGGCTGGACTGTCATCAATCATGAGGTACCCAGTTTCACATTAGTAAAGTTCTGTCAGTTTAAGGCTATCTATATGCAGTAAAATATTATTTCGGCTTAGTAATTCTTGTTTTGTGTGGATCTTGCATACCAACAGAATATAGAAGAGAAATTTATAAGTAAATCATAAAACTACTATTTTTAAAAATGTATACTTTTACTATAGTTGATATAAATTTTGATATTTAAAAGAATTTCTTTTTCTCCAAAGGTTTTACTTTGAAGAGTTGGTAGAATTTTAGTGGCTTGCGTTCCTCTGTTCCATCCTGCCTGAAAACATTAACATTCCGTGTAACTGTTGTTGCTAATGTATTTCTTCTTTTCCTTGTAAATCTGTACCCTCGCCAAAACAAAGTTTGGAATAAGGGGCAGGAAAAATATCTCGTGCAGAAGGGAACGATTCCATGATTTCTCCAGGTTTTTTCTACCGCTAAGGTATCCGATCCTAGTTTCAGCAGCAGCCGTTGAGGAACAGCCCTCTGTCCTTGCATAGTCTTCCTTACTGAAAATTAGGAAAGGGACAAGTGTACATTCCATGACTATGATGGAATAGGTGTCTGGATCTGATGTCGGTTTCAAAGTTTGCATTGTGTGGATGAAATCAATGCAGTCAGTGGAGTCTGGAGAGCAGGAGTCTTATGTCAAGGTTAGCACTTAGGTTTGATCGAATGACTCCACTGACTGTGGTGATTGTAGCGGTGCCTTCAACAACCTGCTCAAGTGTAGACACGTTAATCTAGATGAGGTGAGTGTTTTATCTTCCCTCCCCCACAGTGGACAAGGTGGGCCTGGGTTGCCCAGAACTTCTGCGAGGCCCTGCCTGGTAGAGTGGGTATCCGGTATCCGTTCCTCCTTTGGTCCCAAGGATTTTTGTATCTCTTCAGATCTTGGCTGATGTGTGAGTGTAGGATGGTCGAGTTGGTTTGCTTGTTTGGTTTGGTTCTTAAGTATTTAGCATTGTCTTGTAAACTGAGGAGGCTATTGAACCGGAATCCTGAGGACAGATGGGTTGACAGTTTTCCTGGAATGACACTTGGGTATCGCCTTCGTCTGCTTTTTCCCTGCCCCAGAAAAAAATTCGAGGAACCGTAGTTCACGTGTTTCATTCAGAGGAGGAAAGTAGGAAAAAATGGCTAAAGATCGTGCATAGCGATTGGTTGTCCTTTGCTGCACACTCCCTTGTTTTGTAGATTGTAATGAAAATGTGTGACTCAGAACCAAACTATTACAAACTTGTGACTGTACTCATGTTTTGATAGTTCGTGTGGCAGGTGCAAGAGGTACAGTTTGATGTTTATAAATATTGGGCTGTGCTTTCATTTCTGTTGGCAGCAAGGTGGGATTTAAGAGATGGTTAAAACTTCTTTTCCTTGTTTTGGGCTGGATGACAAGTTGAGAATCTTGTCACCAAAAGAAAAAGAAAACTCACGCACTGCGTTCCTCAAGGCCAAGTGGGCTACAAGAGTGTGCAGGCTGCTGGACTCCCAGAGTTCTGATAAAAGTGAAAGGATTTAGGAGTTGAGTTCAGCAGTTGAGTTATTCAGCTGTGAAGTGCAGACTTTATTTTCATTCTTGGGATGGTTATTTTACACTGTAACTGCAAATGAATTATGCACTCTAAATACGTTAACATAACACAAGATTATAGGGTGGCTGGGATTTGTCTAGCAAAAGCAGAGCAGATTTCTGTGATGCAGAGATTTTGTGTTCCCAGTTACTCATCCCCGATTCAGTGAAATAAAAAATGGGGAAACACTGGTGTTGAAGAGCTGCCATTATTAGCATTGTTGTGGCAGGACAGCTTTGAATCTGAGCATGAAGAAAGTGGAATGGATGGGATGGCCAGGTATCTTTCACACAGCTGTTACCCAGGGAGGGGGGATGTGGACTTCTGTATACTTCAGTGAATTGATTTGGATATTTGGGAAAGGGGTGGAACTGTGGGTTAGACAAACTTGCAGTACTGTAGTATTATTTTCTCACATAATGAGAAATTTTCTCACATATTGAGAAATTTTCTCACATATTGACCTGTATTGATGATGACCCAGTGGAGTCTGTTTCTGGATTTGTTTTGCAGTGAGTTAAGAGGGGCAAGAAGTGGCTGTTGTCCAGGCTGTGACTGCAGGGAACTGGCAGCTGTGTGCGCTGGACCGAGTGTGTGCTTTGGACAGAGAAGCAGTGTTGTGCATTGTTGGACTACTCCTAAGAAAGGACCTGCTAATTTTGTGTAGGAGGGTAGGGAGGTGATAATATCTTTTCTTGACCTCTTGCTATTGCTGAAATGGAAGAGTGATGGAGGTCCAGCATCGGGTGAAGTGAATCAGAGAGTTCGTGCATTCACACCTGACTCTGTTTTTAAGAAAAGGATGGCTTACTGTGTACTCAGCTAGGCCATTTTCTTGGGTTTTTAGCAAAAATTGTAATCTCATTTTAATCCATGCTCCTGATTTTTTTTCTCGTGGAGCTTGGGCAAACTGAAATTTTGTTGTTCATTTTCTTCTTCACAATGTAAGAAACCAAAGTAGTGTTCTCTATCACACCAGAGAATGATTGTCACATAATAAATCTGTATACCTATCTATAAAACCCAGCCAAGCCAAAAACCCCAAAAAACTTTGTATTTTCTTTCCTGAGATTTCACTCAGATTTTAATAAGTTACTTATAAATGAGAGGTGAATTTCTGCAAAACGTTTGAAATTCAACTTACGCAGTCAAAAATAAAAAAGATACAAAGTATTTAATGGCTTACCGAAGCAGTTTATTTTTGAAGCCTTTTAAAAAGAAACACAACTTTGTGACATGATTATAGAATGTATCTTATGCAATTCTTTTTGGGGGATCTAATCTTCCTGAAGTACAGTCTCCTCTTAAAAACAAAAGCATACATGTTTGCTTGAGTCCTGAAATGAGACATCCAGGGAAACTGATCTGGAAGTATTGCTGCTACTGTAATTTCACACCGACCGTGGCAAAAATAACTGTCTCTGTTTACAAAAACAGCTCAAGTTATTTATGGATCAGAGTCACTTAGTATTTTTCAGTTATGTTTTGCATGTTTGCAGTTTGCTAATAGCCTTACTGGTGCCTCATCAGTTCTTTTAAACAAAAATTACAATATGAAGATGAAGTATTTGGAACCGTCAAGCATATTGCTTGCCTTTAGTACCCTGCAGTCTCCTGGCATTGTTTATCTGCAGTTCCTGTTGTGCTCTGGTGGTGTTGCTGACTGGCAGCTGACTAATAGCTGAGGCTCCTTTCTGAATTAAGGACAGAAATCCAGTGTAGAGTTTGTTTAAATATTTGCTGTTGAGATGTCAGAGATGTACTATATAAATGGCCTTAAAAATTTTCTGGCAGGAATTGAGATGGAGTAAAGTTATACATAGTTTTTCCTGGTAATAGTGTTTATTAGAACTCATGTTGGTATGCTTGAAAGTTCTGGTTTTGGGAGGGTGTGTGTATTTGCATACAATAGATGGACCTGGGAGCAAGAATTAGATCCTGTATTCGAAACCTCCTCTGTTTCTCTAAATGCCATTTAATAAACAGGTCTAACAAAGATAATAAAAAGAGTTATTTAAAATACTTGGTGTAGTTGTTAATTAATGCCTAAATTGCTGTCATTTTTTCCCCCTAGAATCGTCCTCCTCTGACTTTTTTTAACCTCGGTCATGAGTATTGCACACTAACACTTGTTTCACTCTAGTTAATTACTTGGTATTTCACTTGCTTTTCTTTGTTCAAAGTTCTCTTCAGTTTTAAAGGTTCTGTTTTTATTACTAATATTGTTTTCTTTGTAACCCTTTCTTCCTGCTTTACCCCAGTAACTGTAATGTCCTTTTAAACTCTTCACCTTCAGGGTTCTGACATAGAGACGGTGACTTCAGAAAATGGAAGCACAAATGATAGCCATGAGTTTGTTTCAGAAGAATATGTTTCTTTGCAAGAAGAGGAGCAAGCAATTGATTTGCAAGGTAAGATATTAAAAGAGGAGCAGTTTCATGAAACGGGTAAATATTTGTTGTAGCATTGGCACAAAGTTAGTATTTTCAATAGATTTTTATATACTTTGTGGACCTCTGTCAGAGTATTTGCTTCGCCGCTGTTATGGAAAATATTCAGTCATCAACTTTATAAAAGTATTTTTTCCTGAAATGTGTGGGATTAGTAGAACGTCTTTCATTTTGTCCATACTTTAGATGTGTTATAGAACAGCGTGCACTGGTGTTGCTGGAAGATAGTTTATGGAAGTGCTATTGGTAAAAGAATTACTCCCTAGTTATGTCGTAGATAAAATAAGAGTAATTTGGAAGGAACCATCAATGCTTGTACTCCTAAAAAATAACATTGTGACACTGTATTTTAATATTATATGGGCATGGGCATAATTTGTGGTTACTGGTTTTAATCCCGTGTTTGTTTGCTTGTTTTTTTCCTCTTTTTATTCCTATAGCTCAGTGCAAAAATGATGAAGAGATCCCAGCAGTAGATAATACTCTATCCGGTTTTGAGCAAACTCAGACAATTACAGAGGTAAATTACATTACAGATTACATTATTCAGAAGGTTCTGTAAGCCCCATCTATCGATGGCAAGAAATGTTTTGAAGGCACTAAAATAAAGACACAATTTTTTCCTTTGCTAAAGTTCTAACAGTTCTTGGGTTTTTGTTTGTTTGTTTTAATTACTTTATGTTTTATGCGTCTGAATAATTCTCCCATTGTCCCTTTTGTTAGGGAAATAAAGAAAAAATTCCTGATGATGGGTCCTGCATTGGAGCTATTAGCGATGATTCTGACATTGTTACCCTTGAAGCTCCAAAACCAGAAGAAACTCAGAGTCAGGAGGAAGCTCCAGCTGATGGTGAAGAAGCTCAGAGTTTGGAGGATTTTAACATGGGTTCCTCCTCTAGCAGTCAATATGCGTTTTCCCACGTGGAAACTGGTAAGAGCGATAAATTCCTAAGCAACCGTGTGAAAAATGTCAATAGGAAAAAAACCCAAACCGATCTTTGGTTCGAGAGCATTCTTTTTGTGGAGAGAGGAAAAAAATAACAGTCTCGTTGACCATGCGTCCAAGTATTTGCAGTCTCCAGACTCCACAATTTTGTCCAAATATATGTCTACAATTTTTTTATTTGAAAACGATCTCTCACATGAAGTGTTCGCTATTTTAAATAGAAGGTTAATTTGCAGCGTATCTTGGAGAATTAAAATTAATTTTAGTTCATGGAATAATTGTGGGTTTTCTCTTAGCACTTTTTGGGCTTTGTATAGAGTTGGCGTAAACAACTAGCGAGTGGGAGACAATTGATCTTTGGCGCCATGAGGACTAAGCAGTATGACTACAAAAACTTTGTACCACCCTCATAGCTATGTGGTATATATTTATTTATTTAAGATACGTCCAGTATTTGGCTGAAATAAGCAATGCATCATATTCAGGAGGAAGGATATGAATATTTGTCCCATGAAAAGCAACGAGCAAAACCCCAACAAATCCAAACAAAAAACTTCCTGTTTTGTTGCTCTTCTCTAGTTCTCTAGTCCTCCTCTATAATTCTTTCTGGCTGCTTTTTTGTAATCTTTTCTGTTCCCTTTATGACACCTTTGTATTGCTGATTTTCACCTTTCAAATTAAGTATATTATACAAATAGGATTTTACCTAGAATACTGTTTTATATTAGAAGTAGGATACAGCTTCGTTAAATGTTCGCGTATCTGTGTAGTATCCGTTGGAAACAGAAAGCGACAGCTTAGCATCTAATTATAACCGGTGAAGATTCGTAACAGAGCTGTAGCCTTCTTTAAGTCTTCTGGGGGATCTGACTTAATTTTTAAGTTGAGATTTAGTTGACTTTGCTTTTTCTTTTAGGGATGAGTTCTAAAAGTGTCTTTTTTTTCCCTGTATGTTTTTGTACGCAAAAGTCAGTTGGCTGGAGAAGCTGTGGAAGATTCCTGATTGTGTAAGGGGATGGGGAAATGAGGTGAAAGAGCATGTATCTCGCAGTCTTCCTTTCCAAGGTGGTGTGATTAAATTTGATCAGCTTGTGCAAAGCTGATTGCTTATGGCTTGCATGGAGTGTTCTTACAATTTTTAATAGCAATCTGACTTGATCTTGTAGCAGTCATATTCGAGACAGATGATGAAAGCCAATCCTCACCGAAGAACTTGGCTAAGCTGTCAGTGTCTTATGCGCTTCTTTAAAAAGATATTAACCTTGCGTGTAGGTTTGAAAGAGACATCAGTAAGGTTTGTAATACATTTTAATGTGTGCGCTCGATAGTTTAAATGGATGGTGCTTGTTGGATTCCAAGCCTGTGTGTGACTGGCAATAAGAATTTCTTTCTTCTAACTTAAGCTGATTTCAGCATGGCCTTTAGTACTGTGCATTCAGTTGATCGAGTATTGCAGAAAACGCCGGGAGTACTTTTGCAATTATTTTAAATGCCAAAGTTTTAGCCGTGGCAAAATGTGGCAACAGAAATCTTTGCCACCCACTTCCTCATGAGTTTTCTTTTGTGTTGGAAAAGGATGAGCCTCAGATTCTTCCTGATGTGGATACTAAAATGTTCTACAAGGATTTTCTGCCACTTTTATTTGCAAACCAGTTCCCGTTTAGGCTGTCTTCGTCATGCAAACAGAGATGTTTTAATATTGCTTCATGAATTACGTTCAGCCGGCAGAAGTGCCCATATGCTGCAGTGAACTGTATCTAAGCTGTGTCTGTGCAGAAATGTCAAGGAAAATTGTGTTCTTAACTGACTTCATCTGGTTTCTAGTGTTGCTCTGAAGCTTCAAAATCACAGTAGAAGCTAGAATTTTAGACTGCTGTCGTGGTCACGCTTTGTTTCATTTGTAGTCCTTTCCATCCTGGTACTGTTAGAGTACAGCTTTGTACTGAATTCTTACAGCAGCTGTAAGGTAGTGCCATTCTTGCCTGAAAGTGTAATTGCTGTAATTGCTGAAAGCTTGCCAGTAAGTGCTTATGAGTGTCTCTAAGTGTCTTACAGCATTTTTCCTTCTGATTGTCTTTTTTTTTCTCCTTTCCTATTCTTTGCTGTCCAGCGTATGTCAAAGAATTTTGCCATTTGGCTGGAAGCAGCTTGTTTCTTAACCGCTTTCGTATTTCGTGTCTGTAAGCTTCTTTGGTTGTTGAAAAACTCTAAAAAAAACCCACAGGTGAGCAAGAGTAACGCCTCTTAGTAAGTTTGTCCTGTATATTTCTCTATAATGTCTGACCTCTGCATTCTAGGAATGCGTTCTGGGTGCTTGCCTTCGTGTTCCAGGATCGGGGACGTACGCATCTGCTTAAAAGACTGATTCTGAAGTAGTGTCCTTCTCTACTAAGCTATATAAATTCATTTAAATGTCTGCATGTCTAAGTCACTGTTTAAGTGATTTGTCTTTATTGCAAAGTCTGCTTGGTTGGTCTGATTTGACTGATTGACTAAAATGGAGTTTTTTATGAAGGGAGGAAGTTCTCTCATAATCTGGAATGTCGCTTGTCCATGGAGTTAGAAACTGTTCGTGTTCCAGATACTAATTGATAATCTTTTCTGGGCTTGATGCAATCACTTCTGTCAAGTTGTAATTTACTTTAAGTGCAGAATCTTATGTGGTAATGCATTTTATAGATAATACCTAGCACTGCTAGGCATTCTTGTCTGTTCAGTGATGTGTACATGGCTTTGCTCTAACAAATGATTTTTCAGTTGTGAACTTCTCAAGGACAGTCACTCTATATTTATATTTTTACATTTTAAGTAATGACGTCTGATATGAGAACGAGCAACCATATTTCTAGGAGGGGCACTAGCGTTGCGTGATTGTGAGCAGCAAATTTAGTGTCCAAGCAGGAGCACTTTGTCGTGTCCGGAGACTTCAGTGATCACATTGAATCTATTCTAGACATGCGAATTAGGTACAGAATGTAGATACTTGAAAGCTGCTTTTCCACCCTACTACTGCTTCCCCTTGATATTTACCTTGAACTTGAAAACTACGCTTTTAAAGGAGGGAGATTAAATAATAATTACTTACATGCTGGATTGTATGGATTTATTTGCAGTATATGCAGGAAACATTTGTACAAATGGGAACAAGCAATTACAGCTCTATTGTTGTTTTCCAGGTTAGAATATGTGGCTTTTGGGTAATTGGAACATGAACATGCCAATGGTGTAATAAATACTATTTTGCAAAAATTCTATGAAAGGTGTTTTTTTAAGGTTAGAATTTGTCCTTATCTCAAATCTTGTCCAGTTCAATTTACCAAAACTTCAGTCAGGTAATAGAAGAGTGTTTGAAAAAAACAAACAGAGAAGCAGTGAGTGGTTCTTTTCTTGTGCAGTAGTGGTTGAAAATGGCTTTTCTGAAAGGTAGGTGAAGGTGTTAATAGATAGTATATGATAGATATTAAAAGTAAACAAAAATGCATATTTAAATAAATTAATATCTTGGTTTTGAATATTTCTAATAGCTATATTAATGTAACTTCAAAGGAATTTTGTCTGCAGTTGCGTGTAGGTCACGGAATGAAGTTTTTTGAGAGTATATAACAAAACCATGCCTATCCTCTAGGAGGCCTTCTTTTAGCAAGCCTTTACGTTGCTCTTCCATTATTAAGTGTTTCGGTTTTAATAGCTGCAAGAGAAGGAAAACTGAATTCTTAATCTTTCTACTTCACAAGAATTTGCAGAGGCAGTACATGTAGGTGCTTTAGGAGGTGGGATTGACTAAACACTTTGTAATGAGTGAATGATAAGGTATGGGGAAGTGCCGTACAGATTTTTGGTGATGATTTCTTAATTTTCATTTAGTTTTAAAAAATTGATTTTTAACTTTGGAGATCACGCATTGCTCGCAAAATTTCCAGCATAAACTATAGCACGGAGAATTTTAATTTTGTTTTATTAATGTTCTCAAACGACAAATCTATTTTACATAAATATTATGGATTTTGATACTCAATTTGCTCTTTAACACAATAATTGATGCATTTTAAACACTGGTGTATGTTGCTTCTCAGTTTTCTCATCTCAGGCCAGCCCCGATGAGTCCAGCAGTGATGAAACCAGCAGCCAGTCCAGCCCCACGGTGCGCAAACGCCGCCCGAAGAAGCGCGGAGTGTCAAGCTCCGAGCCCGAGGCGGGGACACCGGCAGAGCCCGAGCCGGAGCCACCCAGGGAGGAGCAGCACAAGCGCCAGTTCAGCAGTGGCTTGAACAGGTGCATCATCCTGGCCCTGGTGATTGCCATCAGCATGGGCTTTGGACACTTCTATGGTGAGTTCAGAGAAAGCAGAACACTCAGAGTCCACATCTTGCGTAGCAAACGCCATTTTATTGTGAGTCCGATGTTTTTTCTTGTTCTCTGCTAACAACCTAAACCTAAAAATGAGAGAAAGCAACTGTTGCTGTATTGGTAATACAGGGAGGTCTTTCAGCAATGCAACTGTATTTAATATACACTACTTCATATAGTAATGTGGTAAATAGTAATTTTTCCTGAGTAGCTCCAGTTTTATATGAAAATATGCCTTTATAAAATGTGATTCAGTTGGAGATGGGGAGTATCATTTTCTTTGGATTTGGTGTTGACTAATTGTTAAGGATTTAAATTTTGGCACTTCTTTTGAGATTTATATTAATTTTCGCTTGACCCCAATTTTTTTTTATTCTTAGGTAAACCTGAAGGTAAGAGCCGTGAGTGATGTACTGTGGATGCTGTGCTTGCGTTCAGATTTATGGACGTGTACACCCACGTCCATATATGTCTGCATACTTACATTATGAAAGTAAAATAATAAATCAAGTCTCAAGAATTGCTGATATATGTGGGATTATAGGAATGACTAATCCGGTTATGCAAACACTTTTTATGTAGCAGCTACAGCAGGTAGTAGTAATCGGTGTGAAAACTGGTTGGTGAACACTGACATGCTGGAGGCATAGAGGAACACAACGACTATACCAGTCTGTGATAGTGCTCGTGGTGGGAACTTGAGATTTCAGTTGTTATTCACTTCACTGTGTTTAGGTTGGTGTTAATGATAATACAATCCTTTTAAAGAACTTGGAGATCTATGGATGAAAAATACACTTTGAGCAAGGACTAAGGGTAATACCTTTATTAAGGAATTCACTTGTTCATTCATTGAATCTGTACTTCTAAATAAAAATTGTCGTCACTGCTGACAGTGATGGCAGCATTTTCAGCAGAAAGAAGGCAACTCTATGTAGCTTTAGTTTTTGCTTCTTCATGTGAAAGTTCTTCATGGATGTGTGATAACTTATCTTTCTACCACTAGAAAGGAAATCAAGTCCTGCTTTCTGTCTTCCTGTTTTTAAATTTGTGGGTTTTTTAAACACAAAGTTGCAGGGAGAAGTCCATCTTCCTAGAGGACTACTTTGTATTTTTGTGATTCAGCCTGGAATGAATGTTTCCTGCAGCAATCATCTAGCGTGAGGCCAATTGTCACGTAAGATGATTGGAAAGGGTAACTTTTTTATAAATTACTTTTTTGGGTCAATATCAGGACAGTGTTTTCCTTTTAGCTAGAGCTTCAGGACCCCCTTAAGACTTTTAGAGGTGTAGAAAGCAACTAGGATTAGATTTGGTTCAATAAGTGTATCCTTATCAGTATAAAACTGAGTTAACTGGCTTTATGATGCTCTAGGAAGGAGAATTGAAAGAGGGCAAACCTTTCAGGTAACAGGTAAAGCTTAAATTAGGGTAGAAAGTCCTTGCCAGAAGAATGTCTCCTTGTGCCTAAATATCTCCTCAGATACTTTATTTTTTTCTTTAACCAGAAACTGCGAGGGGGACGATAGCTATAATGCTAGGGATTTGGATTGGTTGCTTAAAGAGTCTGAAGGATGCTGTGACTTAAGACTACCAGCTGGAAACACATACCAATTACTGAGGAATGGTACCTCAATATGTTCATCTTCAGTGTTGCTAAAGGTCATTTTTGCTTACTGTACCCAATTATGATTTTTGATAAGGAGAGAAAGATAGCTTGGAGTGTTTTTCTGTAATTCAGGTTCTACCTAACATGAACCCCTTACACTAAATGATTTTTTAGATGCAGGCTTTAGATGAGGATCGATGGACTTCCTCAAAAGTATCTATAAAAGATAACTACTAAAAACAAATTTACTGTCAGTATACTCTAAATTCATTTATGGAAGGATCTATGCTTCAAATAAGTGTTTACTAGGACTCTGCAGACTTAAAATTATTGCTGTAAAAACATTGCCATTCCATAGCTGAATCAAACTACTGAAGTTCAACTTGGTTTAATATACAACTGTCTTTTTTTAAGGTCACACTTGATAATAGATTAAATAAAAATTAAGAGAGTACAAAACATTCATCACTGCAAGTGTATTTGTAGTATTTCTTCTGTTTAACAATACATGTCCTCCTGCCTTTAACTACAGAAATAGAACTCTAAATATGCTCCATTGGTCTTGAAAGAAATACTTAAAAATTGCCATTGCCTTCTTCTCTGGAGTCAATTCAAGGGAATCTTAAAAGCAAATATGTAAAAACTACATCAGTGTTAGGATTTAGAGACAGTGTGTAGTTAAGGAAGTACCAGTCAAGAAGCTGTTCTTGACAAAAAAATCGGTGGCTAGTACAGCAAAGATACTTTTTCTGAAAACCGGGGCATCTCAGCCTTTGTCTGACGGTTGAAAAACAGGATATTTGCTTACTCTGCAGCCTTTGCTTATGGGTAAGAAGGACAAGAGCAGGCCAGCAATACTTGCCACTTTGTGAGCAGCATGTAATAGTTGTATTTCTACATGAAGATGTAAATACTGTGCTAATACCTTAATTCATGTAACTTCAAATAACAGTCGAGGTTGTAGTTCTGAAGTGCATAAAGCATGGACTGACAGCCTCCCTTTCATCCTGGCTGACTTGCATGTTACTAAAAAAATGACAAAGTCACACGTATTCTTCCCTGCATAACTTCTGTCGGTTTGGATCTAACTTATTTCTTTGTAGCGTTCCAAATTTCCTTTATTTGTTATTAATGAAAAAACAGTGTAGAAGCAAATTTTTGGGTCTGGGAAATTGTTTATCATTGGAAGAAACAATTTTACTACAGCTAAACAGTTGCTGGTAGGACTAGGCAGAAATGGCAAGGTAAGAATGCTTTTGAATTTGCAGAGAGACTGAAGATGTTTAGGTTCCTCTGTTCTTTTAACTGCTTGCTCTAAGTTAGTCTATGAAAAGAAACTTCTTTATCTTTGTAGGTACAGTGCAGATCCAGAAACGGCAGCAGCTGGTGACAAAGACACGTGAATTAAAAGATATGAAAGATGACCTTTACCAGTGCCAACAAGAGCATGGAGATCAAGTGCACCACAAAGTGGGGGTAGGTGTGAGCTTAGCTGGAAGTCACTGCATAATTCTGTCATTATGTATATATTTTACACAAAGCGAATTTAATTTCTCACACAAATCTATGAAATTTTTGTCTTTAGTTAGTTCTTTCAGAGAACTTTCCCCTGAATTCTCGACAAAGGTTTATGTTGATCAAGTTTGCTCTTGGAATGTGTTTAAACGTAGCGGGTTTTATGTCTGTAGTCTAGGAGTTATCTGGACACAGAGACTCTGTTTCCCTGTGATATAATGCCAGATTGTCTTTAATGAAGACAGCTGAAATAGAAAATGCGTGTAAAAACGTGATGAACCTACAGGTTTTGTGGATTTGCTTTCTAAATTATCAATGGTTATTAATTTTTTAAATACTTAACCTGTATTTCTCTTTTTTTTACTGTTACATCATCCAGAGAGAAGGCTTTGTGTATGCCTTCTTTTTTTGTGAGGTTTTCTTTTATGTGGCTCTTAACAGCATTTGTACCTAATTCAGTATGCTCTAGAGCTTGTCGATGCCAACAGACTGGGGAGCTCCTTTTGTGTTAGTATATAGTTACGTGAACATGTGTTTTCAGCAACGAATTTGGTTCAAAATCAGTTTGTGAATTTCTGCCCCAGCTGCTAAATGCCTTTGCTTCTGCTGATTTATTTTTGTAATCTGTAAATCCGGTTTGCTGGACATAAATCAACAGCAAATATGCACATTTTGATTTCCTTTTAAGATGTTACAGGTCATGTACCCAACTGACCATCCTTTGGGTAGTTAACCAATACAAGTGAGGGGCGATGACTTCTGGCTGGAAGGGGGAGTTCCTCACGTGGTCTTTTTTGCCAGGAAAGCGTGTGATAAACAAACTGAACTGAGATAAACAAACCAGCTCTGTTTTTGCATTTTGCTGTGCATGTTTCACTGCATCCGAAATGACAAGTAAGCTCTGTTTGGGCTACCTTGGTTTTTCATCTTTCTAGCTGAAATTGCAACAATTCTCATTGTAGTATTTTTGCTTGTTTTCTTTTTGTTTCTTTTAGTCGCTTAAGGGAGATCTTGCCACGTGTTTGACCTTTACTGAGGTGGAGAAGAAGTCCTTTGATTCTCAAAAAAAAAGTCTTGCTGCAGAAAATCAGCACTTAAGAGAATCTCTGGAGAAGGAAGAAAAAGCTTTGGCCTCGCTTCAGGAAGAATTAAGGAAGCTAAGACAACAAATTAGAAACTTAGAAGATAAAGGTAGCAGCACTGAATCTATTGTAATAGAAAATCAGAAACTAAGGGAACATTTGGAAGAGGAAAAGCAAAGAAACAGCAATTTTCTCAGGCAAAAGGAAACGCTCTTTGCAGAGGCACAGATGTTAAGGCGAGAACTGGACAAAGAACGTCATGTAACAGAAGCGCTGAAAAAAGAACTAGAACAGTTAAGTTCCCGTCAAACACCTGACAGTGCTAATGATGATGATGACATGTTAAGAGAAAATCAAGAAATAGAAACTCTGCGAGGAAGACTGGTAGAACTAGAAAAAAGGCTAAACTTCGAGCAACAACGCTCTGACTTATGGGAGAAGCTGTATGTTGAAGCAAAAGACCAGACTGAAAAACAAGAAATTAATGAAAATGGACAAAAAAAAGGTGCTAAAGGGCAAAGTAAGAGTAGAAAGAAATCAAAGGAGACATTTTTTGGTTCAGTTAAAGAAACTTTCGATGCTATGAAAAATTCCACAAAAGAGTTTGTAAGACACCATAAAGAAAAGATTAAGCAGGCTAAAGAAGCAGTGAAAGAAAACTTGAAAAAATTCTCTGATTCTGTAAAGTCTACATTCAGACACTTCAAAGATACCACAAAAAACATCTTTGATGAAAAGGAGAGGTCATCAAGCGATAAAAGATATGAGGCAAACAAGAAGGCTCGAACTTTTTACCGAGACCATAACTCCTATGAGAATCTGAAACACATGCATTTCAGGGGACCTCACATGCCAAAAGAATCCAGAAATGGAAGAAAACATCATTTTACAGCATTTGAAAAAGATTCAGATTCCCAGAAATGTCGCAATGATCATTTGTGTAATAGAAAACATCCGTTTGTCCTAAAGGGCTGCTCTGGTATTTTTGAATGTGCTCATCAAGAATTCATTAGTCTCTTTAACAGCGTTTCGGATCCCATCCGGATGGATGAATTTAATCGGCTAATGAGAAAGTATTTGCAACAAGTTGTACATAACTTTCATCATTGGAGAGAACTAGAAAATTTCATCAATAAGTTTTTTCATAATGGATTATTTATACATGACCAGATGTTGTTCACTGATTTTGTTAATGATGTCAAGGATTACCTGGAAGATATGAAGGAATACCAAAGTAATAATGAAAAGGTTTTTGAGGATTTGGACAAGTACGTCTACCGATACTACTTCCATTATGATAATTCACCCCAGTATGGACCCAGGTTTGTTTCCATGTTTCCTGAACTTGATAACACAAAGAAGTGGTTTTGGTAAAGACAGCTAATATCCTTGTTGTAATGGATGGTCTTTGAGCAGGTACATGTATGTATGTGTGTGTGTGTGTGTGTGTGTATATATATATATATATATACACACGCACACTTGCTAGAAGACTTTCTGAAGGACTTAGTGGAAATATTAGATTGTGTTATATAAGGTGGATCTGTAGTACCTTTTATATAAATTTTGTGTGTGTACATAGCACAATCTGATGTATCGGCTGGGTTCTTTAGAAAACTCTTAACTGCCAGTAGGATTTCTTTAGACCAAACAGCTCTGATTGCCTGTCTGATGGAATGAACAATTGTCTTGGAGAATTAACTAGGACTTCTTTGTTGTCCTTTGCTGAATGAGGTTTTTAGTATAGTTGAGGTATCTCCGAGTCC
Source organism: Oreocharis arfaki (assembly GCA_013398015.1). Lineage (NCBI taxonomy): Eukaryota > Metazoa > Chordata > Aves > Passeriformes > Paramythiidae > Oreocharis > Oreocharis arfaki. Next base: position 56,594 of record VZRR01005435.1, read on the forward strand.
TGTTCTGGCAGATACATTTCACTACTCTCTTGCAGATTAGCGTAATACTGGGTCAGACTGTATGCCCAGAGCAGAGCTCATCACACAACAGGCTTTAGTTCAGATCCTGACCCTGACTAAATTTTGTTCAGACTTGCTCACAATGGCCCTTGGTGTGAATTGTTTCCTATGTTCCTTCTCTGGATCTAAAGGGTTATTTATCATTTCATACACTTTACTGCCACTGGAAGTCTGAATTACTAACTACTCTGGGGTTACTAAATATTACGTGAGGTAGCACTTTCTCCTATTGAAAGCTGAACCATGAGGGTAACAGTCTCTAAACAGCTACCTAGTAGCCTTTTTAATGTGGTTTTGGCAAACACATAAGGTTTATGATTTTGTTTATAGTCCATCTTCCCAATTTATTGCTAAATGAACTTTATTTTTAAATTAAATACCTAATTCATGAGAATTTCAGTTTGCAGAAAGACGATTTCAGATTCTTTTACTGATAGTGTTATACAGAAGTTTGTGACAGCAGCTGCATTTTTATTTTTAGAAAGCATTTCTTTTATATATACCTTCTTATCAATGATTTAAACAAATGCCTCCCCCATTTTTCTTACAAGCTAAAGGACTACTTAATACTAATTTTGTTTTCCGTGAACCTCAGCATGTTAAAAGCTGTTCTTGAAAATGTAATTTGTGTTTCAAAATGCTTTTAGTAGTAATAAGCTTTTGTTTACTCCTTGCAGTCGACCTAAAAGACCTTTCACACAAACTGAAAATTCCAGACATGAAAAACAAGCTCAGAAGTACCAGCACCGTAATAAAAGAGAAGGTAAATGGCATAAACATGGTCGCACTAATGGAAGACACATGGCAAATCTTGAAATAGAATTGGGGCAACTACCCTTTGATCCAAAATATTGAGTAATTTATTGTAAAAATTAGGATTAAAATTCACACTCTCTGGAAACGAATTGGTTTTCAACAAAGCAGCAAAATGCAAGGTTTTTTCTGAATAATTTGATTTTTACACATTTTTGTTAACAGGCTGAAGTCAGGCTTTCTAATTTGCATACTCTGTACCGTTGCTTTAACTGTTCTTTGGAAGTGAAGATAGTTTGGGTGCCAGCAGTATTGTTGCAGAAACTAGGCATGCAATGACCTGTGTAAGAAAAATATGCTTAATTGCATTCCATTAGTGTAGTTAAAGCTTGAGCCATGCATAATGTACCAACTACTAACTCCAATGTTTGATATACTAACTTCATCTCATCCTTCAAAAAATAGATCTACATCGTGGTAATGTATGGGTAGTGTTTTGTAACCTGATATTTGCTTCATGTCTTTGGGCGGGTTCAAGAGCCTGTTGAATTGTGAAGAATTTGCTGTGCTGCATTCTAATCAGCGTGCTGATTTAAACACTTGAAATGTCTTGCATATCTGCACATTGTAGAAGAAAAATAAAGAGACATTGTGGGTACAAGTCTTTATTTATAAAACAAACTTAGCATAGCTGTACAGTTCTATAAAAATGGTCCAGTCTTGACTGTATTTTATTGCTTAAGTATTCATATGGTAACTTTGGTCTTCCCAATGTTTTCTAGTGTTGTAAGGTAGGTCAGCAACCCCACCCTGTCCTACTGCTACTGAAGCTGCCTTCAGGAGGAGGTTTATGCGTTTCCAAGCAGCCACTGGCTGCCTAATGGGACTTCCCATTTGATTTCCCAATTTCAGGCTCGCTGCTCTCTCCTTTCTGCAGTATGAGGTCTTGTAAGCATAGCTACTGCTATGCAAAACTGATCTCATTAGGTCTGAGGTCTAGACACTGATCTTCAGGGATGTTTCATCTCAGTTTTTCTCCTGTAGATGTAGATGTGGCTTCCAACTCGTCCTCGAGGTACATGAGTATGAAAGACAGTGGCTGTTTTCTCATAGCCCCTTAAAGCTAGAAAAGGTGATATTTCCTGTAAATGAACATACATTAATTTCCACAGTAAGAAAATACAGCTGGAAGCATAAGAATAGTGTTCCAAAGTCTCCTGAAAACCATCAATTCAACTGTCCCTGGGAAGCTTTATCCTTTATTTTAGGAAAGCCTGCTAGAAAAAGAAGTACCTATCCTGTTTGAACCTGTCCGGAGTGGATATTCACCAGCCACCATTATTTGAGTGCATGGACTTCATTAAAGATTTGAGGGGTTAAAAGGTACTGTGACTGCAGGTGTTTTTGCTTTTCATTGTTGCTTACTTAAAAGTGCAACTTCTGGGAACAGATGGCACATTTGTTTTAATATGGATTGAGAAGAATTCCATAAAACAATTCCGTACTTTGTGGTGTGTGGAATTCGCGCGGAGGAGAGGGCATATGTGAACACTAAATATATATCACTGGAATGATATCAAAACTCTTATTATGGACTAGAGGGTTCAATTTTAATATAAGCCATGTTTAGTTGTGACAATTTTCAAAGATTTGTAACTATAACTCTTCCCTAATTTACTTTGTAACTTATCCTCAGAAGTCGTTTGTTTCATCTTGCAGTTACCATACCTGTTCTAGCACACTGAAGAGAATCAAGTGACTGGGTAATAACGTGTCATTGTAAAACTCCTTATTCAGCCAGACAAGTGGGTTAGAGTAAAACACATCTGCTTCATCAGCGTAGCTCTCATTGCCAGTTAGGTTTGGGGGACACTGAAGGAATCTCATTTTTAGAGGACAGTGAACATGACTAGGGAGAAAACCAAAAACACACATTTCATGATAAACTGACCGGTATCAGAGATTTAAAATGACTCATCACTTTAAAAGATAGCTCAGTCAAAACCAAAATCGATTAAATTTTTTCCCTCACAGTAGTATTTTCTTCCCTTCAGTAAAAGGGAAGCATATGAAAGCAAAGTAGAACAAGCAGATTCAGCTTCAAACTCTTGGGACGTTGTTAGCAGTTAACAGAAAATATATTTATCTTAATAAAAATACCATCTGCACAACATCAGTTTCTTAAAAAGGTACTTTTCCATATCAGCTTCGCTATTTATATCTGCTTTAACATTTTCTTTACTTGCCAGGATCTACTGCAAACCTTTTGCAGTGACCTCAGTCACTCTATGTTGTAATTACATTTCTTTACTGCCTAGCAGCAGAAGGTAAAATTAATACATTTTGATTGTAACGATTAGTGTTTAGTTTTGCTACAAATGTTACCATAATGAAGCAGTGTGACATAGTTATAGTCATTAGACTTACTGCATATCCTCATACAAAGCTATTTTACAAAAATGAATAAAGCTTAGATGCTGAATTTTATTCTGTGGTATAAGCATTTGGCTTATGTCCCCTATTCATTCTGTATTAACTGTATGAAAAATCAAAACTCTTCCTATATACATTTATCTATCTCAATTTATTAAGCCTTGGAAAAAAGAAATCTTGATTTCTGATTAAGTGTTTGGATGTTAATGTAGTGCACCGTTAACTCTTTTAATACCTGTAAAATGGAGTAGAGTGACACGGCATCAGGATGAAGACAAAAGCTTGTGACTGGTGAGGGTTATTGCAGAGCTGCTGGATGTGACTCATAACATCCAGAGTGCCTCGCTGGTGGACCAAGCCTGTGTACAGGGCTGGGAATAAATTGGATAAGAGCACGAAACTTGCTGCAGATTTCTTCCATGCTTTCAGCTGTTTCAAAGAATATCCTATAAAAACATTTAAGTAAGTTTGGGAGTTAAACAATTTGCACTTTTTTGAAAGTACTCTAATACAGTCGCAAACCATTACTCAGTCAATAACAATACTTTGCTTTGAGATACTTTACTATGGTGTTGAGTTTTTACTCTTTGAATGGAAATTTAAAGGTTAGACTTGGCCCTTTTAATTCTTGGATTTAACAGGGTAAATCTTAAGCCCACACCTGTCTCCTGAAGTACAGAAATACGATTTCAAAACCAGTGCTTTGTCTCTTTAAATTTAATTTCTTCTAGTGAAAAATAGTCCATTCAATAGTTTGGATGAATGATATATGGCAGCTTACTGATGTGTTCTGATTCATGCGAGTCCAAGTAGAGCCAGAATAAGTGGTAACTACATATGCATGGCTGTGGTATTCTTCTCCAAAATGCTGAAAACTACAGCATTCCTTTAATGTTATTAAATTTTGAGCTTCTGGCCTTGGAAGAGCGTACTCCTCCACTTTTTCCCCATCTCCAATCACTGCCGCTTTCCCCCACTTTTCTTGAAGGAGCTAATAATGGGAAAAGGCATTTCTCCTGGTGGGAGATGGTAGCAAAAGCCCCTTAGATGAAGATGGCACAGACACCAGCTTCATGTTGGCAGCCAGTCTGAAAACCCTTTTCAAGTCATGTGCTTGTCAGTATCATGAGAAAAATATTTCATGTAGCTTTGTGACACCTGTACTGAATCACAGAAAACAAGCTACAGGGCATGTTCCAGAAATCAGTAACAAGCAAATTAAATTAGTCTCCAGTTGGTCAGTTCTGCCAAATTGTATCTTGGATGAATATGAAGTCCACAAATTAGTTTGTGGTTTAAACACAATTGGTAACATTCTATTATGAGCATTTTTTTTACTGCTTTTGTGAAACACTCTTGGCTTATGTTTGTGTGCTTGGAAATTACTTTGAAATTTATGTGAGGGTTTTTTCTGCTTTTATTTTATAATGTTTTGAGCAATTAAGGCCTCTTCGTAACCATGGAGTTACCAGAAGTAACTTCTGTAGTTTTTTTCTTTTAAGTATCCACATGGATGATAATGAATTGATAAATTGTATAGATGACCTCATTCCCTTACAGACGTGAAAGCTGAGGGGTATTCAGTATTTTTTGTTGTTTGATTGGAATATTTCTGCATGTAAGGTAGAATGGGCTCATCTCGCTGCTACTGAACTAAGCCAAGACTTACTACGTATTTGATTTTAGCAGAGAGCAAAATTATTGAAATAAGATTTACTTTAGTTTAGACTAGCAAAATAGGTTAAAGAAAATTACAGTGTTTAGTGATTCATCAGTTTTGAACTTGTATTTAAACTGAAGCTATACAGCTTCATGCTCCAGAAATTTTAATCTTTATTTGTAACATCTGAATCTGGAAAAGGGTAGTTTAATTTTTTGCTTGCATAAAGGCATTTGTCAGGCATATTTGAAAGTACCGTGTGGAAGAATACTACGAAAGAGCCAAGGAACAAGATTCATTCTAAGGGGGTAGTGATGAAAAGTTAGGAGTCACTGACACAATTGTCACATTTTTGCAGGAATGCTTTTATCCATGCTAAGGATTCTCTATCTGTGCTACGGTCACTTGCTCCTCCTCATCTTTTTTCTTTCTCTTTTTAACTAGCTGTAAGAAAAGGCTAGGCTAATTCTAAGAATCCTTTGTCAAATACCTAGATTGACCATTAACAGTCTCTCTCTGGGTAAAAATTATATCCAGGTAAGGTTGCAAGACATTTGAAACCAATGCTTACCACAAAAAATCATGCAGAATGGCAGTACTGGGTAGATGAACCTGAATTCCTTATGGCTCAGTGTGCTGTAATAAAACATATAATACTACATCAAGAAAGTTAAATGCTTCAGTTCTGTTGACAACACGTGTTTTAGAGCACAGAGGACTGGAAGAGCATGTACATGTATTAAGAAGCTTTTGGTATTGAAGTAGTTAAGAATAAAAATCCAAGTTGGCACTTTTTAAGAACATAATAAGTATATTTGAATTAAGATTATTTGGTCAGTTTAAACCAAGTACGGGTAAAAATTCCTGGCTACTACAATTACATGGTCAGGTTCTTTGACAATTAGATGTAATTTAACCAGTACTTCACCAATCTGTTTTCTGTAATAAGACACAATAAAAAGTGTGGATGAAAAGCTAAAATTCAAGTGCCCATTTGTATCTAGCAACTTAACAGTCACCCCTGCTAATACAACATTACACAATTTCCCATGCCAACTTTCGGGGTTTTTTTGGGGATTACTGCAACACTCATGTCTTGGGAATCAAACGACTAAGGGAGGTAAAAAAGTCCTAAAGCCAATAGAGCTACTTCCAGTTTTGAGCTGGAGTGTAAGAAGAAACGGCATTTCTAGTCTTGCTACTGTTTTGCTGTAATCTATTACGACTTGAGTATAACAGTATTTATTGCTTAGTATTTATTTATTTGCTGTATTTTTTCGTCTGAACGTGTCTCTCCCATTTAATCTACAGTTAATTCTGATGCATTAGAAAAAACTTACCTTTTTTTATACTTCTGAGCTTAAAATGAGAAATACAGCCTTTTGATAGGTAAGAGCTGTACGTAATTGTGAACGGAGTAAGTTTTAGAGGTCTAAGAACCTCTCACCTTACTGGGGATGTATTAAAGAAGCAAATGAAATGGCATTTTCATTAACAGGCTTCTAGTGAACACAGTTTTCTAACTAGTTCAGTTTTTGCTTAAACACCTGCTGGGTGATTGAGGGTTGGTTTGGGGATTTTTTTTTTCTTTCAATTTCCACTGCATTTCATGATGAATTATTTTATTCTTTAAAGGTCTAATCAATTCTAAAGATACATGTAGGTGACAATACAAGAAGCAGTATTACACAAAATTCTAGAAACAGTTTTATAACTGACTGCATTTCTTGGAGTGTTTGAATAGTTTCAAGTTTTCTATCACTTAACCTGAATACTATGCTGCTTTGTTCTGGAAAGGACATGAGCTTCGCAAAGAACGCAACCAGTGCGAGGCAGTAGTTCTACTTAGGAAGGATTACCTGTACACCAGCACTGTCCAAATCACTGCCAGTAGAAAAATGCGGTACCTTCTTGGTGCCACCACACAGCCGTGAATAAAGAAAGGCAGATGGGGACCCAAGATGACTGGGAGTCCCTGAGTGAAGTACCAATGCCAAGGATGAGAGCCGTAAAACGTTCCCAAATTCTGCAGCACGTTGAATTTCAAGAAGTTCAGCTGAACCAGTACCCACTGGGAGATGGGGGGAGTTAAATACAAATCCAAAGTCAAAACCAACAGGTGCACTGAATTACACAGTCATCACTGGCCTTAAATGATACGTTTTCACTCCTACTTCAGGGTTTTTTTTTCTAATAAGACTCATCATGGACTTCCTATATTCAGCAATTATCAGAGAAGTGTGTAGATTTGTAGTCTGTTGATAACTATTGAGGACTGAGCAGACTGATTTTATGTAGCAGCCCGTCATTTGAAATAACTGAGAAGTCAGTGTTCAAGGGTTTGTGCCTTAGGATATAGTCAGAGATCATAGGCCAGACACTGTCACAGAAACAAGAGAAGTCAGAGAAGTCAGAAACATCCATCAATGCTAAAATACTAAACCCCAACCTTCTTCTAATAAGTCAAGTTTAAAACAGCTTACCTCACCATAAAACACACGGTCAATTATTAAAGAGGTTCCTACTGTGACCAATCTGCAAAAATGGAAAGTTTGTTGCACTGATATTGCCTGAATTGCATTTGTCTCTTCTCTAGATAGCTGTCAAAACTCCGATTCCTACTATGTTTGAGATTATCCATAGTCATAGCCATTTTACAGTGGCCACTTGCCATCAGCTGTGCTGTATCCTTGGCACAATCCCAGATTAAGCTGGAATGCTGCTCATGTCTCACCATCATGAAATCTTTCCTAGTGCTTTGTTGCAGCATATATAACAGTTTAAAGGAAACATGCCCCTTCCTTAAACTTTTGCAAAAGGACTCTATTTGCACACTTTTTTATTTACATGATAGCAGCTTTTTTGGCTTGTCTGTCTTTGCAGTGGTAAAACCAATCTTAAGATGTAGCTGTGCACAGTCCCAGTTAAATTCAGAAAGAACTTACCCAACTGGAATACACTTGTGTAGGATAAGGTCTGCTTTCCTCTGTTCTTGCAAAAAATGACTGAAGACCAGAGGCATCCACAGGATAACAGCAGTGGGACGAACAACAATTGCAAGTGCTACCAAAGCTAAATATTTACAACTAGAAGGAAGAAACATGAAAAACCCAGCGGCGCATCAAAAGGTCTGGACAATTCTTTTGCAAACAGTGACATTCAACAACTGTCATGTCTCCGGCCAAAACTTTTTCTTACTGCAAGTAACTTTTATTCTCTGGTGCAGAGACTCTGTTTTGCTTGGAAGGCTGCAACTCTAGAATTGCTTTGTTAGTAATGGAGTTGCTCACTAGAGGCACGTACTTCAAAATAGGGAGCGGTAAAGAAAATTGTGACCACAAATTCACCCATACCTGACCCCAAAGAAGCTTTTGTTATCTTTTCCCAAGTTACTACATATTCCAGTCCTTCAAGTTTAAAATAAAGCTTCCCGTAAAGTCACACTCTGCATAAAGAAACTGGGGAGTAGTTAATTTTACATACCAGTTATAACATAACCTTAAAAAATATTGGGAGGAAATACTGGAGTGTTCCTTCCATGAGACAGAACTCTTGCTACATGAATGAGGGGGCTTTGGTTGTCTTAAATGTTAAGAAAAAAAGTTATCATTTAAAACAGTATCAGTAGATTGGTGTCATCCCAAACCAAAAATTATCAGCACTGCTTGGAAGACGTTTCTCACCTGTTTCCCATCTTGGAACCTTTTACTGGATAGTAGGAAAGAGCAAAAATGGTAAGAATAGTCTCCATGGTGTTTGTTAGAGTTCTGGTACAGGAGTACCATGTAAACCAGGAACAGAGCTGGCAGAAGAACTGAAAATAATTATGAACAATGCGTTAAAACAAGTTCCTAAATAAAGGTGGTAATTCTTCAAGGCGTGACTTATAATTTTGCTCTTATTTACGCTACAAAAACAGTGTTTATTAACATGCATAATTTTATAAAGGCTGTGACTCACCACGAACTTCGCTGTTTCTGAATTTTCAAGGTGTTGCATTAATGAGTAAAGCTTCACATCAGCAAAAGCAGCCAGCATTGCCTGTGCAAGCCTAGGGACCCAGATCTGTGTAAGCAGAGAGAAAACTGTACTTGCAACAAACCAAGTCAAATTCCAAGTTTTAAGAGAGCTGAATTACTGAATTCACCACTGAATTAGTGAATGACTGTTCAGGTATGAAAATACTGAATTAGTGAATATTCTCTATAGCTTTTTATGATTTAAAAAATGAAATAGTAAGGTCCTCGGGTAAGGATAGTATTTCTGCCAAAAAAAAGAATGTCTAAAGTTCAACTATAAGTGTTCAGAGATGGCAAGTAGAATTATCTGACATTCATCTCCAACAGAAATCAAAAGGGGCTGTTGTTAGTTAGTTGTTGTGAGTTTTGTACAAATATACATTGCTAAACACTTTGGAAAACTGAACCACTGGGCAATTATGATGTAGTGGCAAACACAATCAGTATGAAACTCCAAGACACTGATGGAGGCCAAGAATAATCTTCGGCAGTCGGAGGCATCAGCACTGTGACTGGAAATCTATGACTGAGTTCTGCCCCCATGCGAAGTCAGTGGGGTCTCTGTGCTCATGCATCTCTAACTGCTAGACTCAAGGCTTTGCATTTTACCTGGACAGTAATAAAAATACACTGTGCTTAAATACAATGCTTTAAAATTGAATTTTTGTAGCAGATGCGCATTTTTTGATTATACTCACCAGCAGCTGAACGTTATCCTTAGCCAGCAGCTGTAGTGCTTTGTACATGCTTGCAAAGATCACTGGGTACGAGTAGCCTCTTAAGTGACTTGTCCATTCCCAAGTCAGGTAACCATAATTACGAATATTAAGGACAGATCATGACCAACCGAAACGAAAAGCTTCACCCGAGCCATCTGGGTGGAGACCTTCTGTCCCCTTGGGCCAGAACGGTGGGGTGTTCGTTGTTGGTAAAGCCAATACCTTACTGCCACGGAAAGCCGTACCCGAGCGGTCCCCTGCCCATGGCATCGCGGGACCCGCGTCCCCTCCGGCCCGCGGGCAGCGATGAGAGGGCGCGGGGGCCGCGGCAGACGAAGGATATTTGAAGACCATGCGATGCGCCACCTCAAGCGATTGCCAGTACTCGTCCGGGACAAAGCTGGTCTGGACGAGGAAGCAATTGAGCGTCCGCAGCGCCAGGGCGAGCGCCAGCAGCGGCGCTGGCGCGGCCGCACCTGCCGGGGGGAGGCTCGTCCGTCACGGGTCCCTCGGGGGCCGCCCCCCGCCCCTCTCCGCCCGGCCCGGCCCCGCTTACCGGCGCCTCGCTGCCCGGCGGCCCCGCC